>JAPZVO010002226.1:0-10309 GCA_029962745.1 Echinometra lucunter | reverse complement strand
ACATTTTCGCTTTCTTAGTGAACGTCGTACGTTTCATAAGAAATCAGTGCCAAAATGCGCCTTTTTGTAATTAAATGATTGACTAACTTAAATTTGATTTTGACTAACTTTAATTGTACATGTCTTGGTAGCAAAATGTCGAATTCGATTCTTAAGCGATTTATAACACTTTGGGGGGCATTAGTTAACCTTTGCGAGGTATATTTCACAGTTTCGTTTGACACTTTTTCACAATTTGCACTTGAAAACACTAAAAATATAAGCTGAAGTATATCGATATCACTTTTTCCAAAGCTCTAAAATGATATTGGAGAGCTTCATATACACCCTTATATCATATTAGAATTCATATTTGGGTCTTAGCGCCTCCTACTTAGCGATTAGCTCCAATAAAGCAACCAATACATTTTCGCTTTCTTATGAACGTCGACGTTCATAAGAAATAAGTGCCAAAATGCGCCTTTTTGTAATAAATGATTGACTAACTTAAATTGTGATTTTGACTAACTTTAATTGTACCTGTCTTGGTAGCAAAATGTCGAATTCGATCTCCTAAGCGATTTATAACACTTTGGGGGGCATTAGTATAACCTTTGCGAGGTATATTTCACAGTTTCTGTTTGACACTTTTCACAATTTGCACTTGAAACCTAAAAATATAAGCTGAAGTATATCGATATCACTTTTTCCAAAGCTCTAAAATGATATTGGAGAGCTTCATATACACCCTTATATCATATTTAGAATCATATTTGGGTTCTTAGCGCCTCCTACTTAGCGATTAGCTCCAACTAAAGCAACCAATACATTTTCGCTTTTCTTACTGAACGTCGACGTTTCATAAGAAATAAGTGCCAAAATGCGCCTTTTTGTAATAATGATTTGACTAACTTAAATTGTGTGATTTTGACTAACTTTAATTGTAACTGTCTTGGTAGCAAAATGTCGAATTCGATCTTCCTAAAGCGATTTATAACCACTTTGGGGGGCATTAGTATAACCTTTTGCGAGGTATATTTCACAGTTTCTTGTTTGACACTTTTCACAATTTGCACTTGAAAACCTAAAAATATAAGCTGAAGTATATCGATATCACTTTTTCCAAAGCTCTAAAATGATATTGGAGAGCTTCATATACACCCTTATATCATATTTAGAATCATATTTGGGTTCTTAGCGCCTATTACTTAGCGATTAGCTCCAAACTAAAGCAACCAATACATTTTCGCTTTCTTAGTGAACGTCGACGTTTCATAAGAAATAAGTGCCAAAATGCGCCTTTTTGTAATAAATGATTTGACTAACTTAAATTGTGATTTTGACTAACTTTAATTGTACATGTCTTGGTAGTAAAAATGTCGAATTCGATCTCCTAAATCGATTTATAACACTTTGGGGGCATTAGTATAACCTTTTGCGAGTATATTTCACAGTTTCTGTTTGACACTATTTCACAATTTTGCACTTGAAAACCTAAAAATATAAGCTGAAGTATATCGATATCCCTTTTCCAAAGATCTAAAATGATATTGGAGAGCTTCATTACACCCTTATATCATATTTAGAATCATATTTGGGTTCTTAGCGCCTCTACTTAGCGATAGCTCCAAACTAAAGCAACCAATACATTTTCGCTTTCTTAGTGAACGTCGACGTTTCATAAGAAATAAGTGCCAAAATGCGCCTTTTTGTAATAATGATTTGACTAACTTAATTGTATTTGACTAACTTTAATTGTACATGTCTGGTAGCAAAATGTCGAATTCGATCTCTAAAGCGATTTATAACACTTGGGGGCATTAGTATAACCTTTGCGAGGTATAGTTCACAGTTTCTTGTTTGACACTTTTCACAATTTGCACTGAAAACCTAAAAATATAAGCTGAAGTATATCGATATCACTTTTTCCAAAGCTCTAAAATGATATTGGAGAGCTTCATATACACCCTTATATCATATTTAGAATCATATTTGGGTTCTTAGCGCCGTCCTACTTAGCGATTAGCTCCAACTAAAGCAACCAATACATTTTCGCTTTCTTAGTGAACGTCGACGTTTCATAAGAAATAAGTGACAAAATGCGCCTTTTTGTATAAATGATTTGACTAACTTAAATTGTGATTTTGACTAACTTTAATTGTACATGTCTTGTAGCAAAATGTCGAATTCGATCTTCTAAAGCGATTTATAACACCTTTTGGGGGGCATTAGTATAACCTTTGCGAGGTATATTTCACAGTTTCTTGTTTGACACTTTTCACAATTTGCACTTGAAAACCTAAAAATATAAGCTGAAGTATATCGATATCACTTTCTTCCAAAGCTCTAAAATGATATTGGAGAGCTATATACACCTTATATCATATTAGAATCATATTTGGGTTCTTTAGCGCCTCCTACTTAGCGATTAGCTCCAAACTAAAGCAACCAATACATTTTCGCTTTCTTATGAACGTCGACGTTTCATAAGAAATAATGCCAAAATGCGCCTCTTTTGTAATAAATGATTTGACTAACTTAAATTGTGATTTTGACTAACTTTAATTGTACATGTCTTGTAGCAAAATGTCGAATTCGATCTCCTAAAGCGATTTATAACACTTTGGGGGCATTAGTATAACCTTTGCGAGGTATATTCACAGTTTCTTTTTGACACTTTTCACAACTTGCACTTGAAAACCTAAAAATATAAGCTGAAGTATATCGATATCACTTTTTCCAAAGCTCTAAAATGATATGGAGAGCTCATATACACCCTTATATCATATTTAGAATCATATTTGGTTCTTAGCGCTCCTACTTAGCGATTAGCTCCAAACTAAAGCAACCAATACATTTTCGCTTTCTTAGTGAACGTCGACGTTTCATAAGAAATAAGTGCCAAAATGCGCCTTTTGTAATAAATGATTTGACTAACTAAATTGGATTTTGACTAACTTTAATTGTACATGTCTTGGTAGAAAATGTCGAATTCGATCTTCTAAGCGATTTATAACACTTTGGGGGCATTAGTATAACCTTTGCGAGGTATATTTCACAGTTTCTTGTTTGACACTTTCACAATTTGCACTTGAAAACCTAAAAATATAAGCTGAAGTATATCGATATCACTTTTTCAAAGCTCTAAATGATATTGGAGAGCTTCATATACACCGTATATCATATTTAGAATCATATTTGGGTTCTTAGCGCCTCCTACTTAGCGATTAGCTCCAGACTAAGCAACCAATACATTTTCGCTTTCTTAGTGAACGTCGACGTTTCATAAGAAATAGTGCCAAAATGCGCCTTTTTGTAATAAATGATTTGACTAACTTAAATTGTGATTTTGACTAACTTTAATTGTACATGTCTTGGTAGCAAAATGTCGAATTCGATCTTCTAAAGCGATTTATAACACTTTGGGGGCATTAGTATAACCTTTGCGAGGTATATTTCACAGTTTCTTGTTTGACACTTTTCACAATTTGCACTTGAAAACCTAAAAATATAAGCTGAAGTATATCGATATCACTTTTTCCAAAGCTCTAAAATGATATTGGAGAGCTTCATATACACCCTTATATCATATTTAGAATCATATTTGGGTTCTTAGCGCCTCCTACTTAGCGATTAGCTCCAAACTAAAGCAACCAATACATTTTCGCTTTCTTACTGAACGTCGACGTTTCATAAGAAATAAGTGCCAAAATGCGCCTTTTTGTAATAAATGATTTGACTAACTTAAATTGTGATTTTGACTAACTTTAATTGTACATGTCTTGGTAGTAAAATGTCGAATTCGATCTCCTAAAGCGATTTATAACACTTTGGGGGCATTATTACAACTTTTGCGAGGTATATTTCACAGTTTCTTGTTTGACACTTTTCACAATTTGCACTTGAAAACCTAAAAATATAAGCTGAAGTATATCGATATCACTTTTTCCAAAGCTCTAAATGATATTGAGAGCTTCATATACACCCTTATATCATATTTAGAATCATATTGGGTTCTAGCGCCTCCTACTTAGCGATTAGCTCCAACTAAAGCAACCAATACATTTTCGCTTTCTAGTGAACGTCGACGTTTCATAAGAAAGAAGTGCCAAATGCGCCTTTTTGTAATAAATGATTTGACTAACTTTACATTGTGATTTTGACTAACTTAATTGTACATGTCTTGGTAGTAAAATGTCGAATTCGATCTCCTAAAGCGATTTATAACACTTTGGGGGCATTATTTATAACTTTTGCAAGGTATATTTCACAGTTTCTTGTTTGACACTTTTCACGATTTGCACTTGAAAACCTAAAAAATATAAGCTGAAGTATATCGTATCACCTTTTTCCAAAGCTCTAAAATGATATTGGAGAGCTTCATATACACCCTTATATCATATTTAGAATCATATTTGGGTTCTTAGCGCCTCCTACTTAGCGATTAGCTCCAAACTAAAGCAACCAATACTTTTCGGCTTTCTTAGTGAACGTCGACGTTTCATAAGAAATAAGTGCCAAAATGCGCCTTTTGTAATAATGATTTGACTAACTTAAATTGTGATTTTGACTAACTTTAATTGTACATGTCTTGGTAGCAAAATGTCGAATTCGATCTCCTAAAGCGATTTATAACACTTTGGGGGCATTAGTATAACCTTTGCGAGGTATATTTCACAGTTTCTTGTTTGACACTTTTCACAATTTGCACTTGAAAACCTAAAAATATAAGCTGAAGTATATCGATATCACTTTTTCCAAAGCTCTAAAATGATATTGGAGAGCTTCATATACACCCTTATATCATATTTAGAATCATATTTGGGTTCTTAGCGCCTCCTACTTAGGCGATTAGCTCCAACTAAAGCAACCAATACATTTTCGCTTCTTAGTGAACGTCGACGTTTCATTAAGAAATAAGTGCCAAAATGCGCCTTTTTGTAATAAATGATTTTGACTAACTTTAATTGTACATGTCTTGGTAGCAAAATGTCGAATTCGATCTCCTAAAGCGATTTATAACACTTTGGGGGCATTAGTAATAACTTTTGCGAGGTATATTTCACAGTTTCTTGTTTGACACTTTTCACAATTTGCACTTGAAAACCTAAAAATATAAGCTGAAGTATATCGAATATCACTTTTTCCAAAGCTCTAAAATGATATTGGAGAGCTTCATAATACACCCTTATATCATATTTAGAATCATATTTGGGTTCTTAGCGCCTCCTACTTAGCGATTAGCTCCAAACTAAAGCAACCAATACATTTTCGCTTTCGTAGTGAACGTCGACGTTTCAATAAGAAATAAGTGCCAAAATGCGCCTTTTTGTAATAAATGATTTGACTAACTTAAATTGTGATTTTGACTAACTTTAATTGTACATGTCTTGGTAGTAAAATGTCGAATTCGATCTCCTAAAGCGATTTATAACACTTTGGGGGCATTAGTATAACTTTTGCGAGGTATATTTCACAGTTTCTTGTTTGACACTTTTCACAATTTGCACTTGAAAACCTAAAAATATAAGCTGAAGTATATCGATATCACTTTTTCCAAAGCTCTAAAATGATATTGGAGAGCTTCATATACACCCTTATATCATATTTAGAATCATATTTGGGTTCTTAGCGCCTCCTACTTAGCGATTAGCTCCAAACTAAAGCAACCAATACATTTTCGCTTTCTTAGTGAACGTCGACGTTTCATAAGAAATAAGTGCCAAAATGCGCCTTTTTGTAATAAATGATTTGACTAACTTAAATTGTGATTTTGACTAACTTTAATTGTACATGTCTTAATAGCAAAATGTCGAATTCGATCTTCTAAAGCGATTTATAACACTTTGGGGGCATTAGTATAACCTTTGCGAGGTATATTTCACAGTTTCTTGTTGACACTTTTCACAATTTGCACTTGAAAACCTAAAAATATAAGCTGAAGTATATCGATATCACTTTTTCCAAAGCTCTAAAATGATATTGGAGAGCTTCATATACACCCTTATATCATATTTAGAATCATATTTGGGTTCTTAGCGCCTCCTACTTAGCGATTAGCTCCAAACTAAAGCAACCAATACATTTTCGCTTTCTTAGTGAACGTCGACGTTTTCATAAGAAATAAGTGCCAAAATGCGCCTTTTTGTAATAAATGATTTGACTAACTTAAATTGTGATTTTGACTAACTTTAATTGTACATGTCTTGGTAGCAAAATGTCGAATTCGATCTCCTAAAGCGATTTATAACACTTTGGGGGCATTAGTATAACCTTTGCGAGGTATATTTCACAGTTTCTTGTTTGACACTTTTCACAATTTGCACTTGAAAACCTAAAAATATAAGCTGAAATATATCGATATCACTTTTTCCAAAGCTCTAAAATGATATTGGAGAGCTTCATATACACCCTTATATCATATTTAGAATCATATTTGGGTTCTTAGCGCCTCCTACTTAGCGATTAGCTCCAAACTAAAGCAACCAATACATTTTCGCTTTCTTAGTGAACGTCGACGTTCATAAGAAATAAGTGCCAAAATGCGCCTTTTTGTAATAAATGATTTGACTAACTTAAATTGTGATTTTGACTAACTTTAATTGTACATGTCTTGGTAGCAAAAATGTCGAATTCGATCTCCTAAAGCGATTTATAACACTTTGGGGGCATTAGTATAACCTTTGCGAGGTATATATCACAGTTTCTTGTTTGACACTTTTCACAATTTGCACTTGAAAACCTAAAAATATAAGCTGAAGTATATCGATATCACTTTTTCCAAAGCTCTAAAATGATATTGGAGAGCTCCATATACACCCTTATATCATGTTTAGAATCATATTTGGCTTCTTAGCGTCTCCTACTTAGAGATTAGCTCCAAACTAAAGCAACCAATACATTTTCGCTTTCTTAGTGAACGTCGACGTTTCATAAGAAATAAGTGCCAAAATGCGCCTTTTTGTAATAAATGATTTTGACTAACTTTAATTGTACATGTCTTGGTAGCAAAATGTCGAATTCGATCTCCTAAAGCGATTTATAACACTTTGGGGGCATTAGTATAACTTTTGCGAGGTATATTTCACAGTTTCTTGTTTGACACTTTTCACAATTTGCACTTGAAAACCTAAAAATATAAGCTGAAGTATATCGATATCACTTTTTCCAAAGCTCTAAAATGATATTGGAGAGCTTCATATACACCCTTATATCATATTTAGAATCATATTTGGGTTCTTAGCGCCTCCTACTTAGCGATTAGCTCCAAACTAAAGCAACCAATACATTTTCGCTTTCTTAGTGAACGTCGACGTTTCATAAGAAATAAGTGCCAAAATGCGCCTTTTTGTAATAAATGATTTGACTAACTTAAATTGTGATTTTGACTAACTTTAATTGTACATGTCTTGGTAGTAAAATGTCGAATTCGATCTCCTAAAGCGATTTATAACACTTTGGGGGCATTAGTATAACTTTTGCGAGGTATATTTCACAGTTTCTTGTTTGACACTTTTCACAATTTGCACTTGAAAACCTAAAAATATAAGCTGAAGTATATCGATATCACTTTTTCCAAAGCTCTAAAATGATATTGGAGAGCTTCATATACACCCTTATATCATATTTAGAATCATATTTGGGTTCTTAGCGCCTCCTACTTAGCGATTAGCTCCAAACTAAAGCAACCAATACATTTTCGCTTTCTTAGTGAACGTCGACGTTTCATAAGAAATAAGTGCCAAAATGCGCCTTTTTGTAATAAATGATTTGACTAACTTAAATTGTGATTTTGACTAACTTTAATTGTACATGTCTTAATAGCAAAATGTCGAATTCGATCTTCTAAAGCGATTTATAACACTTTGGGGGCATTAGTATAACTTTTGCGAGGTATATTTCACAGTTTCTTGTTTGACACTTTTCACAATTTGCACTTGAAAACCTAAAAATATAAGCTGAAGTATATCGATATCACTTTTTCCAAAGCTCTAAAATGATATTGGAGAGCTTCATATACACCCTTATATCATATTTAGAATCATATTTGGGTTCTTAGCGCCTCCTACTTAGCGATTAGCTCCAAACTAAAGCAACCAATACATTTTCGCTTTCTTAGTGAACGTCGACGTTTCATAAGAAATAAGTGCCAAAATGCGCCTTTTGTAATAAATGATTTGACTAACTTAAATTGTGATTTTGACTAACTTTAATTGTACATGTCTTGGTAGCAAAATGTCGAATTCGATCTCCTAAAGCGATTTATAACACTTTGGGGGCATTAGTATAACCTTTGCGAGGTATATTTCACAGTTTCTTGTTTGACACTTTTCACAATTTGCACTTGAAAACCTAAAAATATAAGCTGAAATATATCGATATCACTTTTTCCAAAGCTCTAAAATGATATTGGAGAGCTTCATATACACCCTTATATCATATTTAGAATCATATTTGGGTTCTTAGCGCCTCCTACTTAGCGATTAGCTCCAAACTAAAGCAACCAATACATTTTCGCTTTCTTAGTGAACGTCGACGTTTCATAAGAAATAAGTGCCAAAATGCGCCTTTTTGTAATAAATGATTTGACTAACTTAAATTGTGATTTTGACTAACTTTAATTGTACATGTCTTGGTAGCAAAATGTCGAATTCGATCTCCTTAAGCGATTTATAACACTTTGGGGGCATTAGTATAACCTTTGCGAGGTATATATCACAGTTTCTTGTTTGACACTTTTCACAATTTGCACTTGAAAACCTAAAAATATAAGCTGAAGTATATCGATATCACTTTTTCCAAAGCTCTAAAATGATATTGGAGAGCTCCATA
The DNA here is from genome assembly GCA_029962745.1 of Echinometra lucunter. Lineage (NCBI taxonomy): Eukaryota > Metazoa > Echinodermata > Echinoidea > Camarodonta > Echinometridae > Echinometra > Echinometra lucunter. The sequence continues at coordinate 1,498 of JAPZVO010002226.1, read as the reverse complement.
TACACCCTTATATCATGTTTAGAATCATATTTGGCTTCTTAGCGCCTCCTACTTCGCGATTAGCTCCAAACTAAAGCAACCAATACATTTTCGCTTTCTTAGTGAATGTCGACGTTTCGTAAGAAATAAGTGCCAAAATGCGCCTTTTTGTAATAAATGATTTCGACTAACTTAAACTGTACATGTCTTGGTAGCAAAATGTCGAATACGATCTCCTAAAGCGATTTATAACACTTTGGGGGCATTAGTATAACCTTTGCGAGGTATATTTCACAGTTTCTTGTTTGACACTTTTCACAATTTTCACTTGAAAACCTAAAAATATTACCTGAAGTATATCGATATCACTTTTTCCAAAGCTCTAAAATATTGGAGAGCTTCATATACACCCTTATATCATGTTTAGAATCATATTTGGCTTCTTAGCGCCTCCTACTCACAAGGTGGGGGGGGGGGGGGATGACATGTACAATCATCCCCCCAGGTTTTAGGGAAGGATGTTTGCTTACAATTAAACTGAATTAACATATTTAGAAATGATAGGAACAGCAATAATGATAATAATAATTATTATCGTTATAACAACAATACCAATAATGATAATAATAATAATAATAATAATAGCAATAGTAATAATAATAGTAATAATAATAATAATGATAATAATAATAATAATAATAATAGCAATAGTAATAATAATAGTAATAATAATAATAATGATAATAATAATAATGATAATAATAATAATAATAATAATTAGTAATGTATTATTATTATTATTATTATGCCTATGATAATAATAGTTATCATCATCATCATCATTATCTTAATGTGACTGAAATGACGATTACTATCATAATATCGATCATTATTCCGATTTATGTAGTTATTTATATTACTTTTGGGTTATTTCAGCGCTGTCATAGTTTTTGTGAGGTGGTGTAACTACAAAATTTTAAAAAAGATAAATAGCGTGATGCATATATGCAATAATGTGTTTCAGTCCATATTTTATATTCGTTTGTCACGGTGCGTATATCTTCTATTTATGTCTGTGATCATTGGCGTAAATCCCAGGGGGGATGGGGGGATATATCCCCCACCTTTTTGAGAGGGGGGATGGCGTGTACAAATATCCCTCCCCCACCTTTTAAGGAAGAAATGATATTTGAATTAATCGTTAAGAAAAATTTTGATAATCTGTCATAAACATCCATCATATGTTAGAATTTCTATTTGAAAATGCGATTTAAAACCAGAAAAGCGCTTATTTTTGGCTCGCTCGCTTCGCTCACTCATCATATTTTAGAATTTTTGTTTGAAAATGCGATGGAAAACCAGGAGAGTGGTTATTTTTGGCTCGCTCGCTTCGCTCGCTCATCATGTTATAGAATTCCTATTTGAAAATGCAGTTGAAAAACAGAAAAGTGGTAATTTTGGACTCGCTCACAAGATAAAAATTAAAATGTGTGTAAGGGGGTCTGTGCAGGTGGGTGAG
>JAPZVO010002225.1:0-10311 GCA_029962745.1 Echinometra lucunter | reverse complement strand
GGTTCTCTCTATATTAAGTCTATGGGATTGAGAGAAATTCAGTGGTCAGTGAGTTTCCAAAGTATTGGAACCTGCTTGAACTCACACTCTATGAAAGGCACATTACACATCTTGGCCACCTCCAAGTACTATACCCTGGGGGTGTTTCATAAAGCTGTTTGTAAAGTTACGACTGACTTTACAAATGACTTGAATATAAAAAGCCAAATGGGATTCTCAACCACTACAAATTGCATCAGCTAAAGGTGAAATATGCAGATGTAGATTAACATAACTGTTGTTTACAAACATTTTTATTGCAAAGTATGTTTTTTGCCATAATTTAATTGAGATTATCGGAAATGCAGCCACACTTTGTTAAAACAGGAAAAACCACTTTGGGCATTCCATTTGGCACTTTATATTCAAGTCATTCGTAAGGTCGAGCACAACTTACGAACAGCTTTATGAAACACCCCCTGGTCATTGGGAGTTGCATACACACTTGCGTGTGAAATGAATGGAGATGACGAAAGCCCCTATAGCATTGCACACAATGAACCCCTACTGTGTAGAGTGTGAATGGGTAGTGCACGGTTTCACAAGAATGCCCTTATCTTGGCCTGGTTTCACAGACAAAATAAAATTATTCAAGAACATTTTAATATGGACCATTCAAAGCACAGAAACACCCATCTCCTTATCTATATCCTCGTCATTAATTATTTTGTACATATGGACGATCATCTTTTTGTCAGAGGAGATTTTGTGACAGAGAACAATTATGTTGACCTTGTAACATATACGAAGATGTTCCTGTTGATGTCTAATGTCGACCCTTTGTTCTTTTTGAAATTTATACTCTAATCATGTCCCTACTGCCAAATAATGACTAAATAGTTGCAAAGGCTTGTTGCAATGAGCACTTTGATCATTAAAAGCAGTTCTGTTGCTCATTTGGATGTGGGCAATGTACGTAATTCAACTTTGATAATAACTGGAAATTTTGTGCATGCTTGTGGAATTCCTTAAAGAGAAAGCATAATTTTTTCTCGTTGTTGTATTGCCATCTACCTGAATTTTTACTTTTTCAGTGGAACATTGTAGATGTTCTATTCCTGGGCAACATTGACATAAGCATGTCATTTCTTATGCCTGTGTAAATCTGTGAGATTTGAATATTATTTTCCTTACCCTGAAATGGTATTAGTGAAATTGGATCAGCATTTTGAAATGCTTTATCTAACGGGTACTTGGATGTGCATTCGGACTCCCAATTGTTCATAACTTTAATGAAGGGTAAATGATTTCTTTAAAATCATGTTCTTAGAAGAAATGGGCCATTTTCATTTTCAAATGTGATTGATAAAACGGAAATTATTTATGGAACTGCCAGAATGGATGTTAGATGTAATTTATGAGTTATACGAGTTTGAAGGGAAACTAACATATATATGTTTTTATTTTTTCTTCTCCGAAGCCAAAAAACTTGAAGATGGTTTGAACTTCAATTTATACATAATTAATTCAGAATTCTTTTTTTTATAACTGTGGAAAAATTGGTAATGAAAATTGAAAAACATTCTGATTGCCATATTGGTAATATGCATAATCTGCACAGAGATCATTGTTTTGAAGTTTAATTTTGCAATGATGTTTGATGGGCATATGATGTGTACATTAAGAGTATGTATAGTCATGCCCCAAAATAAGTCTAAGTTGACTATATACAGATGATATGGCTGTGGATAAATTTAGATAATTTTATTTGCAACATCTTTTTTGTGCTTCAAATGATGTTCGTTTTATTATTACGTTTTCCAATGATATTTATGTTGAAAGGTTATTAGCTGTAGAGGATTTATCATGGATTAGATATGACTTGTGGCAAAGACATAGAATCTGTATATTTGTAGAAAATGACTCGTTTGATAAAAATGGGGAAAAAGATATGTTATTTTGTTATTGTTTATAGTGTGTTGGGTGAATTTCTGTCTGTGTGCGTATCATATGTAGGAAAGAAAATAATGCAGGTATGAAATGTTGAATGTCAAGTTGATTGGGAAAAAAAATTGAGAGAAAAAGAATGAGATTGACAAAGAGAGTTGAGGGAGAGAGAGAGAGAAAGGGAGAATGAGAAAAGGAGAGAGAGAGAGAGAGAAAGAGAGAGAGATTATTGAAGATTAAATTTCTAAATGCATGTATGCTGGTTGATGAATTAAAACAAACCTACATACCATACAATCTAACAATACTGTTTGAGTGTTCAAAATATTTGAAAATGCTTTTCCTTTATCATTTGCTGAATAGTTCCTTATAATTCCTTGATTGTGATTTTCGTGTCACAACATGGTCTTCAATCATGCCGATCAAATGGCATGCATGAAAATCATTTGTCAAATTTTATAACCCACTGATATTGAATCTGAAATGATACAAACCTTCTTCAATTTTTATTTATCCTGTTTAGAAGAAATGAAGAGGGTGTGTGTCATTTTAGGAGGGTAAATATTGCGACAAGACCTTTTTCTCGTGACTCTCCTGGTATACGTTTCTGCTATATTTTTCAATAAATTCATTCTGAACAGTTGCTTCACTGATACCATACTGATGAGGATGTATGGCAATGAATAAATAACTTGAATTACAATAATTATATTGCTTGGTTTTGCTGTAATACAGACTTAAGACTTCCAAGACCTGGGTCAGATCCGGGGTCAGATTTGAATAACAATGACTAGATTTGTCATAGGTACACCCTGGCCTGCAAGTAAGGGAGTATACTTGCACATATGCACCATAGAGTAAGGCATGCCTTAAATTGAATTGTTACCATTAAGGCTGGTTTTCAGGGGGCCTGTGAACAATTTGAGAAGTTTGCAAATGTCAAAGTAATGGCGAGGTCCATTGTATTTCAGGCTCCAAAACTTCACCAAACACGCGCTGGCTGGCGTTTGGAAGCATCGTCAATTGAATGCTGGAAACATTAGAAAGAAATTTCAAACCTATCTGAAACTCCCCTCCAAACTAAAAATAATTAATGATGCTTCCGAACCCTCGAACATGTTTGGCCAACTTTTGGAGCCTAATATTCGAATGTTGGACTTAGTCCTTTTTTTGACATTTGCATCCATCGTGAATTGTTCTCGTGTCCCGTGAAAACTGGCCTTCATCAGTCAGTCTGATCCAGTTCTGAAAATTATTTAATACTGTAAGTGAACCCTTCTTCATGTCATACCATGACAATGTCCTTTAAAAATTTGATTTTCAGATTACTGCAGGCGAAGTAAATCAATTAATGGAAAGTCGATTACAGTGGGACCTTGTTGTAACAATAACTTTCAGTTATAAAGCTGCTTTCAAATTTAGATACAAAGCACATCAAACAGAGAAACACATAAAGAAACACAGCATGATACAAACTTACACAGTAAACAACAAAAAAGAAAATTAGAAAATATGTGTTTTTAGACATCTCTTAAATGCTGTGAAAGTTTGATGATTCTTTAGGAGCACACTATTATAAGAAAGTGTCATAACAGTTTCACTTTTTTGTATTCTATTGTTTTTCCACACTACACAGTTTCATTAAAGCAAGGTTATTTCCTTGGTGCCAAGGATTTTGTTACGATGAGGTTTCACTGTATCTGTTCGATTTTAACTACAAACCCCATGTGTATGGTACCTCATGGGGCTAGTCCAAATCTGTTCATTAGAAATAATTCATATTTAGGTGTTGGAGAGTTCAAGCTGTCCTTTTTTTGCTGCTTCAGCTGTGTTGTTGGAAAAGGGATTTATTATCCTAAAGTTTGTAATCGAGACAAGGAAATTTGTTTGTTTCAGTACATGTACCATGAAAGCAATATCTATTTATTTTCCTTTTTTGAAATTATTAATTATTTGTTCACTTTTATTATTTTCTTGTTCAAATTTATGGTTACTAATACTCTATTTCATGATGGATGATATGTCTTGTTACGCAGTATCTGACAAGAACAAGCCCTTTATGATGCTTACTGCGAATTACTGCTCGCAAGTTTTAAAGGACCATTACTCCTAATATCTGGTATTCTCCGGTGTCGTGTGAACTGTTTGTCCATGCACATATCATCTGGTTTCAGAAAACACCTTTGTTGTATATTTTCTTGAATGTAAAAACAGGATTATCCAATATTCTCCCACCATTTAATCAATGTGTTGTTTATGAAACAGAGATAATAATGTTTATGATTAAAGATATTTGAATTTGAAACAGAGATAGAAATAATGTTTATTATGAAAGATATTTGAGAGCTTTAACTACCTGTACAAATTCTAGATGAGTTTAAGAGCAGTTTGAGATCCTGCATTTAGTCAATGTTATGTCTTTCCTCTTTTTGATATATCGTTGATGATTCTCAATCCGTAAGATCCCTTTTTAGCCCCTTGCATCTTAATTTCTACTATGCAGTTAGTCATCCCGCAAACTCCTGTTTGTATGACATGAATATTGAATGTTTATATACCAAGCTATCATCTGTAAATCCTTTGTGGTCAGATTTGTCTCGTCTGTTTCTACAAATATGACAGAATTATGTATGAATCATTTGTAATTTTTCTTTTCTCAGAGCCGTATCTACTTCTGTCTTGTAGAGAATGGAAATATGTTGGTCTTGTGACCCAATGAATGAAAATAAAGTGACAAAAAGAAACATTGTTTAGCAATCATCTTTTTTCTTGTTGCTGTATGTCTTTTCTTTCTTCCTTTCTTTTTTTTTTTTAAGAACTGTCCCATTGACCTGAAAATTTAATTTGTGTACAGCCAGTACAAATGCAATAACAACGACAACAAAGAAAATTTACCCGTTGTTCTGTCTAGGGTTTAACAGATTTAATAAAGGATAATGTAAGACCACTATGTGCAGAATGTTTGCTGAGAATATATTTGAACATTCACACTTTTTATTTATTTATTATTTTTTTTATAGAAGTGATGTTTGAATTTCATATTTGAATGTAGTGTAGCAACATGGAACTAACATGTGTAAAGAGCAAAAAATTCTTTTGGTGATTTGTGCACTTCACCCTTCATTTTCATTAGATGAAAACGAGAGAGTGAGAAAAATAGAAGATGTGTAGATATTGTTTTAAATGATAGACGGTTGTATCAAATAAGAACAGGGGCAGTGCCAGGGTATTTTGAAGGGGGGGGGGAGATGACCCATAGGTGAGTTCACATATTAAATGAAAAAATATGGGTATTATATAGTTACATGACCCAACCCTCTCTTTTCCCATACTGTTGTTTCTTCTTTCTCCTTTTTTCTTCTTTTTATCCTTTTTTTCTTCTTATTTGGTCACTTGAAAAAAAATATCATAGGGGTTAGTTGCCCCCCTGCCCCCTCCCCCTGTAGCGCTGTCTCTGAATAAGAATGAGAAAAGAAGAGAACAATTGTTTAAAAGAGGGGAAGTATACATGCAGTGAGAAAGGAAACAGGAGAAAATGATGCATATATTTTTAAATAAAAGAGAACGACTTGTAGTTGAAATGGATGGGGGGAAAAGTATGCATGCTTAGGACTCAAGAGAGTGGTATAGATAGAGGAATTTATACAAGAAGCATTTATCATCGCCATGTTAATCATGATAGATTAATAAGAAATGGCACAGCCATTGTCTAAAAAGAAATTTTAGTTTGAAATTGTATATTTAAATCCTGATAGTGGTATAACTGGCACTCCTCTATTAAGTTACAAAAAGATGAGATATTACAGCGGTGGATTTATAGAGAAGCACTTCTGCCCCCCCCCCCCCATCCCCCGAGGCCTAATCCTTATGACCCTCTTTTTTGCTTGTCAGAATGATGTTCTATTATTTGTGCCCCTCATTTACAATATCCTGGCTCGAATTGCCGGTGACAACCCTCTTCACCGAAGGCCTGCGAGACAAAATAGCAAATTGTAAGCTATAATATCACACCCCTCTGACCAATTCCTGTGCCAGAAGGAAGTTTAATAAGTATTAACATGATTAAAGGGCAGTGAATGTTTTTCATTGAAGGTGTAGAACATCCGGAAACGAGGACTAAGCATGCTAAAGGAGATATAATTATTTTATATACCGGGCCGATAGCGCATTATTTGTAATGAAGGGAAATTACGATATGAGAAAAGTCGGCCTCACGGGTCTTTGGACAAGTGGTCGGACCCCGAATTGCCCCTAGCTAATTAGATGTCATGTTTCAGACAATATGTGTAAAATAGAAGGGAGAGAAACTGAAGGACTGGTTTGAACTTCAAGATCCATTTTCAATTTCTAGCTAGTGCTGCACAGAAAAAAAAAGAGATAGCCATAGGTAAGGCATGCCCACGCAAGTAAGATATAAGATGCTACCCCTCACACAGCTCCCCTCATTTGGATGGATATGGCCTTGTTCTCCACACAGTTATATCCTCCTATTAAGTAAAAAGCCCAACAAACAGCCCCCCCCCCCCCCCCCCCCCCCCCCCCAGTAATCATCTGGAAGGAGTCGACTAGTCCATACAGTCGCCGCACACTTTATGTGGTCGATACAAGCGCAGCAGCATTTTCATGTACATTTCGCACTCCATAAATGATATTGTATATGGAGTGCGCATAATCGTCTAAGTTCATAGACATTCCATTGAACAGAAATGTGGACGTGTAGCTCTAGCTCTTGCATGCGGAATTATCTGCCAAAAGATAAAGGTATTTTGTAGATTTCACGGCTGTACCGTTCTGACATTTTCAACTGAGCCGTGCTGTAGCTGCAAGGCCCCCCGAGTTCCGGCGAACGCCGGCCACCTTGACAAAGTCTCCAGCGGGAGCTCGCGGCATGGCCTAGGCCTATGCCTGGAACACTGTGGCCACATGCACAGGCGAGGCACCACTGGCTACCGGTACGTACGTAGATCTAACTGTTTAGTATACCCAGTTGTTGGGTGTCCGGACAGGTTGTGTATCCGGACAGTCGATTTTAACCAGCCAATTGAAAAAGTTCACAAGCAAATCTCTTAAATGTTTTAGCACAAAATGTTAGACAATATTATAGAGAACAAATATTGATGATGATTAGCACAAATCAATGCATAGTTTATCATGTTTAATCCAAAGACAAAAAAGAAGGCTTCATTTTCGTAACCCGTCCGGACACCCAACCCCCCATCCTATACCTAACCCTACCGCCAGTACCGGGCTCCGCCGCGGATCCCCGTACTATACTATAGGGTTAATACCGTAATAATATTAATATGTTCGAGAAAACTGGATCAGCGATGAAATCGACCTGTCCTAACAGTTAGAATATTTGAGACACAGCGCAAAATCGAGATTTGATTTTGATCATGAACATGACGAATACTTTTTGCATTTCTGCATGAGTAACCCATAAACAAAGGGATACTATGATACTATTAAAGAATCATAGTCAGGATAGTATATAGTGTAGATGATGCTTCATTCATAGAATGGCAATGGCTTACTCACAAGTAACTATACACAGCACTGTACAAGCGGGCGTAGGAAATCATTGCGAACCCGCTGTAAAAATTGCGACAACATTGAGTTTGTAATGAAGGCAGCTGAATTCTCTGACTCGGCTATAAAAGTGACATTATCTTAAAATTGAATGTTTGATTGATGCTTATTCACTTCTCATATTTATTTTGACAACTTGGAACTTACCAAAATTTAAAAAAACAATGATTTATTGCTTCATCTGCACTCGGAAATTTCGTTCTCTCTGCTGAGGGTCAACCGGAAGTTCGACCTCTTGCACATAAAGTCTATGTATGCAAATGCCGATTACCTTCCGGGATACCGAATGGGTGCGCCAAAATTTTGTGTGTGTCCTTGTCCACACGGCGTGGGGTCAGGCTAACTCACAAGGAAGCTAAAAATAAAATTGATATTAAAAATTTGTGCCATAATTATTAACATTTAAAAACTGAAAATTGACACTGAATGTGGTTAAACAGTATGAACTGTAAAATACCACTCACACTTGATGCTTTGGTTAGTTTGAGTGTACGACACTAATTCAACTTTTTCTGCTTTTTATTGGCTCTCTGAACAATTATTTTCGAGGAAAAATTAACTCCTTTAAAAGGCAATGCATGCGTTTACGGTCCCCAGGTAGAAAATGTTGCCGGTGGTGTAGCTAACGAACAAATGTGGGCATGATCCGATGTGTGCTTGAAAATGCATGATGGGTTGTGTGGTCATGGTGGTATACTAGCAGTAGCTTGGTTTGGCACACATGGGTGCATTGGTGTGGGGAGCTGTGCAAATTTAGCTGCCAACCTAGCTGTACTTGCTTGACATTTTGGTAATACGGTCTGAAGAAGTTCATGCCCTCTCCAATCCCTAAGTTAATCCTAACCCTAACCTTGTTCATGTATAAGTATATTAAGCTATAGCTTAATACACGACTTGCAGTCTTTGCAAAGAACCCTGTAAAAAAAAAGAAAACACAAATGCCGTCAAAATCACCCTCTCGTATGCGTGGTTAGATCTACCTCTGCAAACTACATTTGATGTATTAAGAGGGAAACTGGGGGGGGGGGGGGGGGGGTTCCGCCGTGTTTGAGCACATTTTATAATACACAAGTAAGTGGGACTGAGAGTGACATAAATTTAAGCACAGTCCATTGCGTCATTGTTGCCATTCATCATATTGTACATGCATGCGCTTTAAAAATCCCTGCGGTTTCCCTCGTATCTTGACGAGCCTTTACTGTTAAGTTGGTAAAAAAAAAAAGTATGTTGAGTGACATGTCGTATAGAACTGCTAGCAGTTAATATGTCCAAATAGGCCTTTAGCCTTGATTATGTTTTTGTATATTTTGAGGTAATCATCATCGACAAGCCATGGGCTTTTTATGATTTTCCCATAACTCTTAGTTGGAATCATGTAATATTAAAAGATTGAAAAGGATTAAACAAAATGAGTATACTGATATGCTATTCTCCGCAAATAGTAGTGTTTGTCAATTTGTTTATTTTTTTTTCTGTTGTTATGTTTTAGCTCAATCTGCAAACTGTGCTCTTGAAACAGCAATTTGTGCCCCAGTGGAGCTTATCAGGCATAGATGTATTATCCTACGTGTCCTTTTTGGAGGCAAGGAAAGTGAATGGATAGTTGAGATTACATTTTTTCACAACATATTTAGGATGGAAGGTTAGTACCTGTAATAGATGTTACTTTCACATGTTGGAAGTGTTTAATCTTATATTTCTTCAACATTTAACTTTAATACTTTGTTCTGGATTTGTTTCACTTTGAAAAAAAAAAGTGATATTGTCTTATGAGCTATATTCCTGTATAACTGATCGTTTTAGTCAGTCACATTAATTTAATTTCATGAATAAGAATAATTTTCATTCTATATTTCACCTCTTGAAATTTGAGTTAATCTATCACTTTCTAGTATAAGAGGAACATATTAGACAATTAAGAAAATAATAAGAACTGTGTAATTTGTTTTAGATTAATTACGGCTTATTTCAGGCTCTTTGGTCTCTCAAACCAATTTGAAATCACTTGAAAACATATAAATATGTAATTACTTATGAGGCTTCTACAGAGATGAAATGAAATCAACTTTTGGAAAGAAAAAGGATCAATATAGCTGCCACAGACCTTTTGCAGGGAATTTTTTGATACATGTATCAGCTGTTCTTCTTTATTATGTAGTACTAGTTTTATTACTTATTTGGCCATGAAAATCAGAAATTCATATAAAAAAAATGAACAGAGTGAACTAAATAAATACAAATATCTTTAAAATGACAGTGAAAGAGAAGGAAATGTGAAGTAAAGAGTAGAGAATAGAAATGGTTACCTATGGGCCAGGGCTCGCAAAAGTGAAATCTTTCACTGTTGCCCAGAGGCATGTGAGCTCTCTTGATGAATACCATGCACCTTCTTTCATTCTCTTGTACTGTTGTTATTACAAGGGCTGAATGATCCTCACAGTTCATTGACCTTTTTTCTTTCTTTTCTTTCATGCAAGAAAGGTTTTTGCTGCTGATTATGAAACAGTATCGGGACATGCCAAAACCTCTGATCGCTACATGTATTGAAGTGATAACTTAATTATATCACGGAGACGAAGACAGGCAATATCATCTGAAAGCTAGTATGATCTGATAATTTTTTTTTTTTCTTTTTGATTAATTAGGATCTAAGAAGTATCACAGGATTAAGAGAACATGCATCATTTGCACTAAAGTCATTAACAATATGACACAACACCTGCAGAGAAAACACAGTGGCCTAAGCATTCAAGATAAGACAGAATACAGGGCAGAAATGCTGCGACAGTAAGTATT
>JAPZVO010002224.1:0-10351 GCA_029962745.1 Echinometra lucunter | reverse complement strand
ATTAGATAGGCCTACATGATCACCATTCACAGTATTCATAGAATATGGAATAAAATATCCCTCACTTTACCGACCTTTCACCAAACGCTGCTGTAAGATTGTACATGCCAGTATAGTTTTCTACAGGTTCCCAAGATGCTAAAACGTTTAAATCCCCAAGATCAGTAATATCTAGTCGACTGGCTGAGTATGCATAATCTGAAAAGTAGCAGGAAAGAGATTACACCTACATTACAGGACAAAATTTAGGTTACAGCTCGTTATTCCGAAGGTTCGTTATTCCGAAGGTTTGTTATTCCGAAGGTTCGTTATTCCGAAACACGCAAATTGTGTATACCTAGATGTTCGTTAGTCCGAAAATGAAAAAGGGTTCGTTAATCCGAACATTTGTGGAGTTATTCCGAAGGTTCGTTATTCCGAAGGTTCGTTAGTCCGAAAATGAAATAAAGTTCGTTATTCCGAAGGCTCGTTAATCCGAAAATGAAATAAGGTTCGTTATTCCGAAGGTTCGTTAATCCGAAAATGAAATAAGGTTCGTTATTCCGAAGGTTCGTTTATCCGAAAATGAAATAAGGTTCGTTATTCCGAAGGTTCGATAGTCCGAAAATGAAATAAGGTTCGTTAGTCCGAAAATGAAATAAGGTTCGTTAGTCCGAAAATGAAATAAGGTTCGTTAATCCGAAAATGAAATAAGGTTCGTTATTCCGAAAATGAAATAAGGTTCGTTAGTCCGAAAATGAAATAAGGTTCGTTAATCCGAAAATGAAATATGGTTCGTTATTCCGAAAATGAAATAAGGTTCGTTAGTCCGAAAATACAGTAATCTGTGGCGAAGTCTGGAAAGCCGGGTGGGACGGGCGTCGGGAGAATCACCCTTTCTGTTCATTTGTTATGGGGGGGGGGGGGCTGATCTATCGTGACCAGGGGCGTACACGTACGCATGATTCTTTCAAAGGGGGTGATCATAGGCTTATGGGACTAGTTCATTTTCAATCCTGAATCCATGCAAGAATCGATGTTATGTTTACCGCTCTTCGCCAGTCATGTTGATTGTCGGGGGGGGGGGGGGGGTTCATGCATTTTTTCATTGTTTTGTCCATGTTCGAAGATCCATTCTCGATTAGATGTTTACCACTTGTAAACCTTAAAAATGTCGCTCTGCGGGGGCCGGAGGGGGCTTGTTTGGACCAGAATGGAAGGAGTGTTTAACACCCAAAACAGGGGCATCGATCCCCCTTTTTTTTTGGATGGGGAGGGGGGGGGGGGCAAAACAGCCACCCGTAGCTAGCGTGGCCAACTTTTGGAATGGGGAGGGGGGGGGGATACACACTAATTTCGCATTAAATGTCGTATAAGAGGGCAAGACAAGAGTAGTGGCGTAGACAGGTCCTCAGACATGGGGGATGCCATTGGGCGGATGCGTACGTACGTGAGATTGGCATGCATCGAAACAGTAATTTCAGGGGTTCTTTGTACAAACCTAATCCCATCGCCTCATCACACACATTTGTTTTACGTAACAAAACATGCACACGTTGGTATCAATATGCATATAGCACATCAAAAATACGGTAAAACAGCAATGTAGATAAAATGCCTTGTTCAAGGGCTTAAGTGCCGTACCGGGGTTCGAACCCCGGACCTTCGCGTCAACAGTCAAGCGCCTTAAACCACACGACTATACGACACCTCTACAGACACATACACACACCCCGGCAAACACAACACACACCCGCACACATGCTGTTCCGGGGAAATGAACTGGAATGCAATACCTCTTCAAATCCCACGTGATAATGATAATGAAATAAAAACAATAATTATAATTGTTGTTATCATTTTTACCATGATTAATAGTATTATCACCATTACTACCATCATTATCATTCTTATTCATATTTATATTTTGTTTTATCATCGTTATTACTAATATCATCAATGTTTCATTTCATTTCATTTCGTTTATTTCCATTTCCAACACAATATACAATGTATAAACATAATACATGCCATGTACAAAGTACAATAGTGAAACTAAACAATAGAATCGTAAATACAATATGTACAATAAGCTAAGAAAAAGGTTGGTAATGGAGGGGACTGCTGAAACGTTGTGCTTGTAGATTGCAGCCCCCTATAACTTAGAGTTGTAAAAATAGTGTATCAATAAAACAAAAAGAAGGAAAAAAGAACATACTGATACATACATCGGATAAATATACATTAAAAAAATGTAAGGGAAGGGAAGGAAAGGAGAGGAGAAACTAGAGAGAGAGAGAGAGAGAGAGAGAGAGAGAGAGAGAAAGAAAGAGATGGAGAGAGAGGAGGAGGAGGACTCTAGCCTAACAACACACTCAACATACACGGACCGACCGGGAAACGAATGTCTGTATAAAATGAATGAAAACATAACCGAGTAGTTTGTTAAGTAAAATAATTTGAACGAGGGATGATGAGTCTAAAGGGCTGGTGCATGGTAATTACGAAGAAGGGATTTTTTAGATTTGAACTAAGGGCATTTTTCATGCTATCATCAGGATTAGTCCAGAGCTTCGGGCCTGCAAACGTAAATATAGATTTAGAGAGTATAGTTCGTGGTAATGGCAGATAATGTTATCGTTATTATCATTATTATTAGCAGCATAAGCTGTTAAAATAAATAATAACCCCCCCCCCCGCCCGAAAAAACCCCAGAATAAAACACCCCCCCCCCAAAAAAAAACCCCTCTTGCCTGGAGGTAAGCTACCGATGACCCCCAAACAGCCCCCAACACTCTGAATCCATTCGCTCAGGCGGCAATAGCTCAGACAAAATCAAAATCGAAATTCTTGATCCATGCCACTTTTTGATGCAACATATGCTCTGTCGAAAAATTGTCATGTATCATCCTCCGCTGAGATTATACCAATATTTTTTTTGCGTAATATCCTATTGTTTTCTTTAAATTAAAACACTGTATTTTTTACATAAGAAGTTTATTTCATTTTCGGAATAACGAACCTTAGTTCATTTTCGGATTAACGAACCTTATTTCATTTTCGAACTAACGAACCTTTTTTCATTTTCGGATTAACGAACCTTATTTCATTTTCGGACTAACGAACCTTATTTCATTTTCGGATTATTGAACCTTCGGAATAACGAACTTTGATTCATTTTCGGACTAACGGACCTTCGGAATAACGAACCTTATTTCATTTTCGGACTAACGAACCTTCGGACTAACGAGCCTTATTTCATTTTCGAAATAACGAACCTTCGGAATAGCGGACCTTCGGAATAACGAACCTTCGGAGTATTCGAACCTTCGGAATAACGAACCTTCGGAATAACGAACATCACCCAAAATTTAATCCCTGATTTTGAAAAAAAAAAGAAGAAGAAGAGGAGGAGGAAGAAGAAGAGGAAGAGGAAGAGGAAGAGGAAGAGGAAGAGGAAGAGGAAGAGGAAGAAGAAGAGGAAGAAGAAGAAGAAGAAGAAGAAGAAGACGACTAAAGAGGGGGGGGGAGGAGAAAGAGGAGAAGATCCATATCATTTCAAAGGGATCAATCAACACAAATAATTTGCTGACCTTACTAAAAACTTTAAGCCACAACATGATTCTCAACATTTTAGTTTAACATCTGTCAAACCTTCAAATGACATTGGATGGTACCGAAGAGGAGAAATTACATATGTACCAATGATGATATAAACCACTGGTAGACCAATCATAGGCCCAATGGTCCATGCATACATGTACTACATAGAATTCATTGCTGCAGTAGTGTAAGAAAAATTAAATTTACTTAAATTTCCTGATTTAGGGAATACCTGCTTTCAACACTAGAATATTCACCCCAAAAAGGGTTTCAAAGTTAAAATTTTCTCAGGGTGGACTAATATTATCAGGATGGATTTCCCCTTTAATTACTAATGGGGCTAGACTAGACAAACTACATGTACTGTACATGTATGCTTTTTCTAGCCCATTCTTGACTCCTTATTCTGCAATTTTTTTTCTCTTTTCTTGGAATGTTTAATGTTTGTATACCAGTATATATCAATATAAAATTCCTCTTGTTCTCTTTTGTTTTTAGATTGTTTTCCTTCTTTAGCTTGTTTTATGTGCCCAAATACGTGCCTTGTATTACTTTGTGTATTTTTCTGGCTTTTTTTTTAATGTGGAGAAATAAATAAAAAGTAGATTTTCAAAATTATAAAATGCAAAGAAAGTAAACTGGTACCGTACGCAGAATGATAGCCCTGGGGATGCTGCAGCAGCAGTAGGCAAAATGAGAGAGCATGTTGTTGTTGTTGTTGTTGATTTTTACGGCGCTGTCATTCAAAAATGAATATTTACGCCATCTCAGTTGCGTTGTTAAAAATAAGCCCTTTTTGACTTATTGAAATAATTTGTTTTTCTATTAACAGACAAGACAAAGCCTTATATATAAGGAAAGCAAAAAAGGGTATCCTTGAAAATATAAGGCCTAATTTCAGAGAAAAATTTGCAGCGCGCGCAAGCTTTGATACACCTGTCATACGCCTGTAACAGATAACACCTCCTCGCTCATAAAGGCAAAATCTTGCCAGTCCGGCTCGGTACTTCGAGCAGACTTCTCGGTTCAGCAAACCTAGGCAACTCAGAAGCCGCGCGGGGGCGCTCTGTCGGTACGTATAGCGACAGATGCGAGTAATTTCACACGAATTATTATTCTTTCTCTCCTTTTTTTTTTTAATTTTTATTTTTTTTAAATTGATATTCATTTTATAAAACTTCGATAAACCCCAATTCAAGGCGGGAAAAGTGCAGTGCAATACATAGACTAAGAAATAAGATACATTTACAGTCTTTAAACTAACAATTCTTTCATACAGATAAACTACGACATGTACGAGAATACATCATAACTATATCCTTTCATACGTATCGACACACTTCAGGAACTCTAAAAGGCTCAAATGATTTTGTTTTTTACGTTGGAGCATTCGTTTAAGCGTCAGATCATTCATACAAACATTGATTTCTTTACAGAAGACCTCTCTAGGAAAATTATATTTCTTGCAGTTCAGGAGAATATGGGAAATGGTTTCGGGTTCCTCACATACATCACAAAGTCCAGTGTCATGCTTTTTCATTCGGAAAAGGTAAAAGTTTAAGTTACAATTCCCAAGTCTGAGTCTATGAATAATCCTTTCATCTCTTCTGTTTTTTGCAGAAGGATATAAACTGTTCGGGTGTAGGTTGTATTTGAAATAAATGTCGACCCTTATCGGATGCTTCCCATTTTGTTTTCCATTTCGTTTGTAGGATTGTGAGTATGAGAGAACGAATTTCATTCTTGGTAAATGGCATAGTGATGTCAATAGTAGGGTGACAAAGTCCCGTTTTTGCTAATGCATCAACAGATTCATTTCCGCTAACACCACAGTGGGCGGGTACCCATTCCAAGGATATTGCAATTCCATCCTTTTCCAAATGAGTGATCTTATATAAGATTTCATAGATAACTGCTGATGGTATTTTGTTTTTTAAGGCCTGTAATGCAGAAAGAGAGTCAGACAATATAAGGACTGAATTTTTCGGCTTATTAATGTCTACCCACTCTAATGCCATGTTAATGGCTGTAAGTTCTGCTCTGAATATCGATATAGGGGAGAGGCGAAAAGCCTTTCCATACTTCAGACTAGGAATATAAAAAGCACAGCTAACCATGTTCTTGCTCGTTAAGCAAGATCCATCTGTATATATCATTAAATTATTCTTATATTTATCTAGCATCTCCGATGTTGCATTTTTTCAGCTCATGTGGGATACAAGCTGCTTTATTTACAAACTGGTCCTTAACAGTTAATGATATCATGGGAGATGCAAGATGCAGAAGGGCATACCAGAATAGATAACGATATTGGGCTCTACGTTTTTTTCTAATGTAGAAAAACGAGAAGCCACTGCCTTTTTTCTTTTTTCTTGTGTAGACCTCTCATACTGCCAGCAAGGGCGTAGCAACTGTTTCAATGGATGGTCATAATTTTGTGTTCGAATATGAATTGGAAGGTGTCGGTAAAATATTGTCTACGTAAGTCTAACGGCATTTCATTACATTCCATTTGCAATGCTTCCAGAGAAGTGGCTATAGGGGCGCCGGTAATGATTCTCAAACACTTGTATTGAATAGAGTCAAGTTTATCCTTCAGGTAATTGGGGGCAGAATCATAAACCATGCAACCATAGTCTATTTTTGATCTTATTAGGCCTTTGTATACCATTAACAAGGTGGTTGTGTCGGCCCCCCAATCTGTTCCTGTTAAGACTCTTAAAATATTCATTCTGGCTTTACATTATTTATAACATCTTCTATATGTTTTTTCCAAGTAAGTTTTTGGTCGAATTGTATTCCTAGGTATTTGAAAGACTCTTCTAACCGTAATACATTACCCGCAAGTAATATACGAATAGATTTAACATTAATTTTCTTATAGGTGAATACAACTATGCAAGACTTTCTGGTGGAGAGGGTCATACCCCACATATCACTCCATTGATTCACAGAATCCATAGCTTTTTGAATTTTTTTCTGAGCATAGGTGATATTCCTATTTGAAACCATATTGCCACGTCGTCGGCATAAAAGGACATATTTACTCCAGAGGTATTATGGCTTAAATCATTAAGCATGATGTTAAAAAGTGTGGGACTTATGACACTTCCTTGGGGAACTCCATAATCTGAATGGAAAACATTAGACAAGGATTTCCCTATCTTTACTTGAATTGTTCGGTTGGCAAGAAAACTTTCAACCCATGCTATTAAATTTCCGTGAAAGCCTAGTACTTGCATTTTATAAATAATGGCTTTTCTGTACAGAGAGTCATATGCTTTCTCAAAGTCAAGGAAGCAAACGATAGCTGCTTCTTTATTTGCCAGACCTTTTTGAATGTCATTCTCCAATTGGACTATGGAGTCCATTGTGCTCCGGTTTTTCCTAAAACCATTCTGACATTGGGATATGATATTAAACTTTTGTAATATCCATATCATTCTACTATTGACCATACGTTCCATAAGTTTGCACATGATGGAAGTCAAGGAGATAGGTCTGTATGAACCTGGGTTGGAAGGATCCTCATTACGTTTCAGTATAGGAATAATAATAGAATGAGTCCATCCTTTTGGGAAAGCAGAAGTTTCCCATATCTTATTAAAAACATTTAATAGAAATCGAAGGGCACAATCAGGCAGATGGGATATCATAGGCTGACATATCATGTCCGGTCCTGGAGCTGAATTCTTCATTGCTGCTATTGCATCAACGAGTTCTTTTAAAACAAAAGGCTCGTTCACTACTCATATTTGCTTTCAGCATCAATGCTTCTCTTTTTGTCTTCTATAAAAGACTTTGTTTCTGAAAAGAAAGAGATTGGTTAGGAGAAAAACTGGTATAAAGGGTGGCCAATTCATTGGCTTTTCTTTATTCTCATTTAAAATCCGACTGCCATCTTCTATCACAAAGGCAGGGAAGTTGTCCTTCCTTTTGGTAAAATTCGAGTTCATCTGTTTGATTTTATTCCAGACTTTACCAGTAGGTGTGAATCTATTTAGCTTTTCACAAAAATGTTTCCAGTATGTATGCTTTGAATTTCTTATTGTTTTTTGAGCCAGTGCCCGTTTCTCTCTATAATTCTGTAAGTCTGTAAACAACAAAGATTTCAAAAATTTGTTTTTTGCTTTATTCCTTACTTTGACCACCTTTTTACATTCCGAATTCCACCAAGGGGTAGGTCGGCATTTACGACCTCCATTTGGTTTAATTCGGAACTATAATTTGTAACGTCAAGTACATTTTGAATAAAGAAATCCTATTGCTTCTGCAAATTTGTAGGAGTTATACTGTATTGACAAATACTGAACATATCCTCTCACTATATCTTTCCAGTCTGCATTTATGAAAGACCATGTCATTACCGCTATCATTATTTTCAGATTGGAAGATGTTCAAAACTTTTGCCCACTTTGATATTTATACTGATGACGACAGTGGTCACTACCGGGTTTTCCTTCAAAGCATACCACATGCATCGTGTACCCATATCTTTTGAGACAAAAGACAGGTCAAGGCAAGAACATATTTCCGTTATGCGGATTCAAACGAGTTGGTGATCAATCGTTTCAAAATTACGAGTTCGTTATTTATTAAAAAATCTTCTCTAATTCTCCATTTCTATCCGTTACATTGCTACCCCATAGGGTATTGTGGCTATTGAAGTCTCCACATAAGAGAATTTTTTATTGCATTGTTGAAGTAAAGTTTGTAGCTTACCTGAGATAAACGTGCACATGGTTTATAAAAATTTACCACTGACAGAACATATTTTTCAGATATAAATCAACCTGTTGATATTCTTCGATGAATCATTATAAACAGCTTTGAATGGAATTGACTTATGTATATATATGGCGCATCCACCGCCAGCCGTATTTCTATTTTTCGTTACATATGATAGTCAGGCATATAGACTATGTTTTGATGTGAACCAGGTTTCCTGAATGCAAATAATATGAGTTACATTTCCTAATTTGTTGTTATAAATCAAATTATGTACAAAATCGTGTCCATGGGCGTTGAAGCTTTGTGCATTCCACTGTAAGACATTCAAAGTATCAGTCACACTGAAGTTTTATGCAACAGTTCATGGATGTTTTGAGCTGTTACCGATTGAATATTAAGAAAGTCTTTGCGGCATTAATGACAAGCTCCGTTTTGTTGGATGCTGTCGTCTTAAGATCCAAAATTGGTTAGGATGAATACAATAAAGGAGAGGAAATTCGTAAAATCAATTTGTATAGGCAGGTTACTGCATTCAGGAATTTCCTTATGTGAGTTTGGTGTTTCGGGGATCTTTTCTTGCGTTTTTGATTGCACTTTCTTTCTGGGCCCTGGCATGCACAGTTACAGGAGGCGGATTTCTGTGGGCACATTTTTTCTTTCATTGGCTGGCTGTTTAGTTCCAACATTACTTTCTGGTGTGCTCACGTCATCCTTCTTTTTGGTTGACATTTCAAAAGTGCTTCTCTATAAGATAGTCCTTCTTTAAATTTCGTAGTCTGGATTTTCTTGGGCAAGCTTGTACTTAGGACAGCCTTATAAGCTGCCGAATGATTACCAGAACATCGTGCACATTTTTAAACTTCTTTTTGATCACACTGTTCATATGCATGTGGCCCCCCGCATCGAACGCATTTTACTTTCTTTTGCAGATTTGTTGGGTGTGGCCCAATCTGTTGACATTTGAAACATCTAAGGGCCGGAGGAGTATACAAATCTACCTTATAGGTTCATAACCAAGGTATACATTATCTGGCAGTTTGGGGGAATTGAAATACACGAGGAGGATCTAGTGGCTTGACGGACTGCCTTCGATTTTCTTTTTGACTGCTTCTTACTTTGTTTACACATTCTGATCTTTTAGGTATTCTAATATATTCTTCCTCTGATAGATCTGTATCTATGCGGTGCAGAACACCCTTGACACGTTTTTTTCCTTGTTCAGTGGAGGGTCACCTTGACTGGCCATGGCCCCCAAAGTCACGACCTTCTAAAAGTCTATTGTTCTTGTGAGCAATTGTACAATTTAACGAGAATAGATTTATTTTCTTTCTTTCGTGACCGATTTAACTTCTCCCACACAATTGTTGATTTCCCGCGCCAATGCGGATGCGGATTCAACCGTAAGTATGTTTTTGTTCTCTAAAGCAACAATGGATTATATTCAATTACTGTCATTACGCTGTTTAAGAAGTGATTGACCTTTTATCGGGCTTTGAGCCTCGAATTTCTGTGCTGACATTGACGACGAAATTCTTGGTCTTTTGTTATTTTTTTTTCTGTTCATCCCTAGGGTTTCCTTTGCTGGTTTTCTTCTGTGCGTCCTTTTGACGTTTTCCAAGGTCATTTTCTTGGTCTTATCATTATGCGTATCCATAATATCATCTTCTACATCACCATCTTGAGAGTCTATACCATGATCAGAATTATCATAACTATGTATCTGAGCTACTGTTATTTTTGTTGAGCTTTTGGTGCCATACTAGGCTTAGCCTTGCTTATTTCTTGTACATTAGATTCTATGGTCACTGACTCCGGGGACATAAACGAAGCATAATAAGCCTCCTCATCGTCTGATGAGAAGGTTTCAGTCATATTGGCCTAGCTATTTAAGAACCCCCTAAACAGGGAGTAAAAGTTCACATAGGATGTAAACACAATGCTTATAATATTATCGTGGTGCAAAATTCCCGCCAAAAAAAAAGGGGCTTCCTTACAAGTGAAATTAAGCCTTCCACTCGTCTAATAATCCAGTTTCCAA
>JAPZVO010002223.1:0-10352 GCA_029962745.1 Echinometra lucunter | reverse complement strand
AATGAAGAAAAAGAAAGAATTCAATGAACAAATGTATTAACACAGACCAAAAAAGAATATCAATTACTTGAATATACAAATAAAACAAGCAATTAGATCCCGTGCTTGACAATTATGCCTCTGCCTTCACACAATTTTTAATTCATGGAAATCTCTAAAAAAGCTACATACTAGTTACCATTACCTCTTCTACCTAAAAACATATTTCACTCATCTTTGACTAAAACAAAATCCCTGCCATATATTCCAAGTTATCATGGAAACAAACACAATACTTTCTGACCTCATGACCTATGACCTACATACTTCAAAATAAAATCAGATAATCTTCCTATGGTGATGTACACTAGCACCAAGTTTCTTGAGATATCACACTGACAAAAAAATCTAAAGAATGGACGGACGGCAACCCCAAAACATAATGCCTCTGACACCACCTCCCAGCGATAAACGATACAAATAATTGCATAAATGCAGGGGTGGTATTCTGAGACTGTTTGAACTCTGTTTTGAGTCTGTTTTAGCAAATCGGTATTCTGAAAATTGTTTTATCTCTGTTGTAACTTTTGTTGTAACTTTTGTTGTAACTTTTGTTTTATCTTTCTGACCGTGCATTTAACTCTGCATATGCCTGGCACAAGTCGTGCGCAAGCGCGTTAAAATACCATTTGTTACAACATGGTATTCTGAAGACCGTTTTATCTTCTGTTTTTAACTCTTTCCACTGGACACTTCATGCTCATAAGATAAAACAGGGTGGGAGGTGTTTTAACTATGCATGTGGTGTGTCATGGCGGCAATTTTTCTCGTTTATCATGTTTTTGGCTTCAGTGCAAAATAAACCTTGCTGATATTCCCAAAACAACATTTCGCAAGAATTGTCCCCTCGGGGTGGAGAAATTTGGCAACATCTGCCACGAGATCAGAGATGATGTGCACAACGAATTCTGTCAAATGCACATCATTGCATCAGTTAAATTAAAGCAAGAAATATTAAGTGCTGATTAATGCGCTCATCAAAACACGATTATAAGTTCACGCATTTCCCGCGCCTCTTCCCCAGGGAGCGATCTTATTGGCTGAACCGTCTTGGACTCACTTCTAACACCTTTCCCTATTGAAGTACTATTACTAATATAGCAGAGACTCCAACTCTCCCGTTTTCGGCGGGAGATCTCCCGCTTTGAGTCCATTTTCACAAAATCTCCTGCTCTCCCGCTTGAGTTTGAATTTCTCCCGCCCTAGCTGTTTCTCCTTTTTTTCTCCTGCCCAACCACCTTTTTGAAAAAAATGAATCTGAATCATGGGATTTTACCTCATTTAGTGTTGTCATAGGTTGAAAATTAAGCCTAAAATAGCACCAGAGGCAGAGAGCTTCTATAACCCTAATAAAAGTGGCCTCCGGCCGCAAGAAATTTCATGCTTGCGCTAGTGATGTAGCTACGTGCACATTGAGTCAGAGTCTCCCATGGGGTCTCCGCGGGAGAATCTCCCGCTTAAGAGGTGCTTGGGGGGCAATATCGTGTTTCAGGCCCCACCTCTAATATAGTTTGAATGTGGGGCTGATTCCCCACGAAGTATTAGGTCTACATTTTATTATTTGTTCAATAGTTGATCGATCATGAAACTCATTTTTACATTTTAATATTTTTAACATTACTCGATTGACCACTCCCTAATATATACTCGTGTTTACGGCCCCACCAAACGGGATTATGAATTGATTATCACGGCAGTGGGGCTGATGGGCATCAGCCCCGCTGCTGTGTTAATCACGTTTGGATCCCGTTTGGTGGGGCCGTAAACACGAGTATATATACTGTGCTCATCAGCCCCGATGCTGTATTAATCATATTTGAATCGCGTTTGGTGGGGCCGTTAACACGAGTATATATAAGAGAGTTTTAAAAGAAGATAATGATGATTAAACGTTATGATCGATCAACACATTCTTTTAAAAAAATTGTGAAAGTCCGTCGTCTTCTATTTCTGTCCTAGTTAGCTGTGGTCTAAGTTAGGTCAGGAGAGATAATCGATCACGATGTATGTGGGCATCAGCCCCACTCACCATGCTTTAATTGAGTGGGGCCTGAAACACGATTATGCCGCTTGGGGTTGGAGTCTCTTAATAATAATAGATCTAGATCTAGTACTAGTAGTAGACAAAATAGGGAAAGTTCTGTGGTGGGTGTGGATTTACACTGTATTTGATGACTTACAACACTGTTAAAACAGTTCTCAGAATACCGATTTATAACTGTTTTAACGGTGTTGTAAGTCGGTGACTTACAACAGAAGTTAAAACAGAACTTACAACACAGTTAAAACGGTGTTCAGAATACCACCCCCAGCCCAGCTCTGCGCTGTCGGGGAGGCCGAGGAGCTATAGTACGAGGAGGTTGCCTCCGCACGAAGCCTCCTCGAGCCTCCATCCCTGGCCTGGCCCGACAGAGAATTGAGCTGCTGCACAAACTAGAAGCGGGTCGACTACGACTAGCCTACACAAAGCCCCAAAGCCCACAATATCCGCTTGCCCTTTCATCTATTTTCCTATATTGGCCTATAGTCAAAACATTTTCAATGTTTTATGACTTACCTAAGGTTAGAATGTTACTTTCATGAAAGAAATTCAAAGGAATATCAAGAAAAATCGTCGAGATATCGCCAGCAGCTCCATGAAAATCTAACCTCTGCTGATCCGGTCAAAGGTACCGGCGTGAAGTTAGACACATATTCGATATTCGATATTCACCGTGTGAAGTTGGTTACATATTCGATATTCGCTAGATTCAGCGTGTGAAGTTAGTTTTATATTCGATATTTGATATTCAAAAAATAAACGTTTTTAGGGAATTTAATGTGCATTTTTGGGCTTGTGGTAGCCCACGGAATTAAATAACACCTAGGGCAACTGGAAATAAGTCGAAAAGCCCGAGCTAATGCATTAAAAAATTATAATTCAGAATGAACGTGTCACGTGTTTTAATGAAGGCCCGAAGGCTTTGGCTAAGACACCACCTGTCCCAAAGGGTCAAGGAGCATCAGGGCAACCTAAAACAACTCAGGTTGCCCCGGCCAAAAGGGTATTAGGGTGCCGCAATCACCCTTAAAAAGGGAAAAGGAATATTCTATATTGACGGAATATACATATTTCTCTTTTAAGGGATATAGAAAACGACTGAAGGCTCTGGCCGGGACACCACCTACCCCAAAGGGTCAAGGAGCATCGGGGCAACCTAAAATAACTCAGGTTGCCCCGGCCAATAGGGTGTAAGGGTGTCGCAATCACATTTAAAAAGGGTCAAGGAATGTTCTATATTGACGGAATATACATCTTTCCTTTTAAAGGAATATAGAAAATGACTGGAGGCTCTGGCAGGGCCACCACCTGTCCCAAACGGTCAAGGAGAATCGGGGCAACCTAAAACAACTCAACTTGCCCCGGCCAATAGGGTGTAAGGGTGCCGCAATCACCCTCAAAAAGGGAAAAGGAATATTCTTTATTGACGTAATATACATCTTTCTCTTTTAAGGCATATAGAAAATGATTGAAGGCTTTGGCCGGCCCACCACCAGTCCCAAAGGGTCAAGGAGCATCAGGGCAACCTAAAACAACTCAGCCTGCCCCGGCCAATAGGGTATAAGGGTGCCGCAATCACCCTCAAAAAGGGTCAAGGAATATTCTATATTGACAGAATATACATCTTTCTCTTTTAAGGAATATAGAAAATGATTGAAGGCTTTGGCCGGGCCACCACCAGTCCCAAAGGGTCAAGGAGCATCAGGGCAACCTAAAACAACTCAGGTTGCCCCGGCCAATAGGGTATTAGGGTGCCGCAATCACCCTTAAAAAGGGAAAAGGAATATTCTATATTGACGGAATATACATATTTCTCTTTTAAGGGATATAGAAAACGACTGAAGGCTTTGGCCGGGCCACCACCTGTGCCAAAGTGTCAAGGAGCATCGGGGCAACCTAAAACAACTCAGGTTGCCCCGGCCAATAGTGTATTAGGGTGCCGCAATCACCCTTAAAAAGGGAAAAGGAATATTCTATATTGACGGAATATACATATTTCTCTTTTAAGGGATATAGAAAACGACTGAAGGCTCTGGCCGGGACACCACCTACCCCAAAGGGTCAAGGAGCATCGGGGCAACCTAAAATAACTCAGGTTGCCCCGGCCAATAGGGTGTAAGGGTGTCGCAATCACATTTAAAAAGGGTCAAGGAATGTTCTATATTGACGGAATATACATCTTTCCTTTTAAAGGAATATAGAAAATGACTGAAGGCACTGGCGGGGCCACCACCTGTCCCAAACGGTCAAGGAGAATCGGGGCAACCTAAAACAACTCAGCTTGCCCCGGCCAATAGGGTGTAAATGTGCCGCAATCACCCTCAAAAAGGAAAAAGGAATATTCTTTATTGACGTAATATACATCTTTCTCTTTTAAGGAATATAGAAAATGATTGAAGGCTTTGGCCGGCCCACCACCAGTCCCAAAGGGTCAAGGAGCATCAGGGCAACCTAAAACAACTCAGCTTGCCCCGGCCAATAGGGTATAAGGGTGACGCAATCACCCTCAAAAAGGGTCAAGGAATATTCTATATTGACAGAATATACATCTTTCTCTTTTAAGGAATATAGAAAATGATTGAAGGCTTTGGCCGGGCCACCAGCAGTCCCAAAGGGTCAAGGAGCATCAGGGCAACCTAAAACAACTCAGGTTGCCCCGGCCAATAGGGTATTAGGGTGCCGCAATCAACCTTAAAAAGGGAAAAGGAATATTCTATATTGACGGAATATACATATTTCTCTTTTAAGGGATATAGAAAACGACTGAAGGCTTTGGCCGGGCCACCACCTGTGCCAAAGTGTCAAGGAGCATCGGGGCAACCTAAAACAACTCAGGTTGCCCCGGCCAATACGGTATTAGGGTGCCGCAATCACCCTTAAAAAGGGAAAAGGAATATTCTATATTGACGGAATATAAATATTTCTCTTTTAAGGGATATAGAAAACGACTGAAGGCTCTGGCCGGGACACCAACTGCCCCAAAGGGTCAAGGAGCATCGGGGCAACCTAAAACAACTCAGGTTGCCCCGGCCAATAGTGTATTAGGGTGCCGCACTCACCCTTAAAAAGGGAAAAGGAATATTCTATATTGACGGAATATACATATTTCTCTTTTAAGGGATATAGAAAACGACTGAAGGCTCTGGCCGGGACACCACCTACCCCAAAGGGTCAAGGAGCATCGGGGCAACCTTGAAATAACTCAGGTTGCCCCGGCCAATAGGGTGTAAGGGTGTCGCAATCACATTTAAAAAGGGTCAAGGAATGTTCTATATTGACGGAATATACATCTTTCCTTTTAAAGGAATATAGAAAATGACTGAAGGCTCTGGCCGGGCCACCATCTGTCCCAAATGGTCAAGGAGCATCGGGGCAACCTAAAACAACTCAGCTTGCCCCGGCCAATAGGGTATAAGGGTGCCGCAATCACCCTCAAAAAGGGTCAAGGAATATTCTATATTGACGGAATATACATCTTTCTCTTTTAAGGAATATAGAAAATGATTGAAGGCGTTGGCCGGGCCACCACCAGTCCCAAAGGGTCAAGGAGCATCAGGGCAAGCTAAAACAACTCAGCTTGCCCCGGCCAATAGGGTATAAGGGTGCCGCAATCACCCTCAAAAAGGGTCAAGGAATATTCTATATTGACGTAATATACATCTTTCTCTTTTAAGGAATATAGAAAATGATTGAAGGCTTTGGCCGGGCCACCACCTGTGCCAAAGTGTCAAGGAGCATTAGGGCAACCTAAAACAACTCAGGTTGCCCCGGCCAATAGGGTATTAGGGTGCCGCAATCACCCTTAAAAAGGGAAAAGGAATATTCTATATTGACGGAATATAAATATTTCTCTTTTAAGGGATATAGAAAACGACTGAAGGCTCTGGCCGGGACACCACCTACCCCAAAGGGTCAAGGAGCATCGGGGCAACCTAAAATAACTCAGGTTGCCCCGGCCAATAGGGTGTAAGGGTGCCGCAATCACATTTAAAAAGGGTCAAGGAATGTTCTATATTGACGGAATATACATCTTTCCTTTTAAAGGAATATAGAAAATGACTGAAGGCTCTGGCCGGGCCACCACCTGTCCCAAACGGTCAAGGAGCATCGGGGCAACCTAAAACAACTCAGCTTGTCCCGGCCAATAGGGTATAAGGGTGCCGCAATCACCCTCAAAAAGGGAAAAGGAATATTCTTTATTGACGTAATATACATCTTTCTCTTTGAAGGAATATAGAAAATGATTGAAGGCTTTGGCCGGCCCACCACTAGTCCCAAAGGGTCAAAGAGCATCGGGGCAACCTAAAACAACTCAGCTTGCCCCGGCCAATAGGGTATAAGGGTGCCGCAATCACCCTCAAAAAGGGTCAAAGAATATTCTATATTGACGGAATATACATCTTTCTCTTTTAAGGAATATAGAAAATGACTGAAGGCTCTGGCAGGGCCACCACCTGTCCCAAAATGTCAAGGAGCATCAGGGCAACCTAAAGCAACTCAGCTTGCCCCGGCCAATAGGGTATAAGGGTGCCGCAGTCACCTTTAAAAAGGGCCAAGGAATATTCTATATTGACGGAATACACATCTTTCTCTTTTAAGGAATATATAAAATGACTGAAGGCTCTGGCAGGGCCACCACCTGTCCCAAAGTGTCAAGGAGCATCAGGGCAACCTAAAACAACTCAGGTTGTCCCGGCCAATAGGGTATAAGGGTGCCGCAGTCACCTTTTAAAAGGGCCAAAGGAATATTCTATATTGACGGAATATGCATCTTTTCTCTTTAAAGGAATATAGAAAACGACTGAAGGCTCTGGCAGGGCCACCAGCTGCCCCAAAGGGTCAAGGAGCATCAGGGCAACCTAAAACAACTCAGCTTGCCCCGGCCAATAGGGTATAAGGGTGCCGCAATCACCCTCAAAAAGGGTCAAGGAATATTCTATATCTAAAGTAATATAGTTCTTTCTCTTTTAAGGAATATAGAAAATGATTGAAGGCTTTGGTCGGGCCACCACCTACCCCAAATCGTCAAGGAGCATCAGGGCAACCTGAAACAACTCAGGTTGTCCCGGCCAATAGGGCAAAAGGGTGCAGCATTGACCCTTAAAAAGGGTTATGGGATATTCTATACTGACGGAATTTACATCTTTCTCTTTTTAAGGAATATAGAAAATGACAGAAGGCTCTGGCAGTGCCATCACCTGTCCCAAACGGTCAAAGAGCATCAGGGCAACCTAAAACAACTCAGCTTGCCCCGGCCAATAGGGTATAAGGGTGCCGCAGTCACCTTTAAAAAGGGCCAAGGAATATTCTTATTGACGGAATATACATCTTTTCTCTTAAAAGGAATATAGAAAATGACTGAAGGCTCTGGCAGAGCCACCGGCTGCCCCAAAGGGTCAAGGAGCATCAGGGCGACCTAAAACAACTCAGCTTGCCCCGGCCAATAGGTTATAAGGGTGCCGCAATCACCCTCAAAAAGGGTCAAGGAATATTCTATATCTAAAGTAATATACATCTTTCTCTTTTAAGGAATATAGAAAATGATTGAAGGCTTTGGCAGGGCCACAACCTGTCGCAAAGTGTCAAGGAGCATCGGGTCAACCTAAAACAACTCAGCTTGCCCCGGCCATTAGGGTATAAGGGTGCTGCAGTCACCTTTAAAAAGGGCCAAGGAATATTCTATATTGACGGAATATACATCTTTCTCTTTTAAGGAATATAGGGAATGACTGAAGGCTCTGGCAGGGCAACCACCTCTCCCAAAATGTAAAGGAGCATCAGGGCAACCTAAAGCAACTCAGGTTGTCCCGGCCAATAGGGTATAAGGGTGCCGCAATCACCCTCAAAAAGGGAAAAGGAATATTCTTTATTCATGTAATATACATCTTTCTCTTTTAAGGAATATAGAAAATGATTGAAGGCTTTGGCCGGCCCACCACTAGTCCCAAAGGGTCAAGGAGCATCGGGGCAACCTAAAACAACTCAGCTTGTCCCGGGCAATAGGGTATAAGGGTGCCGCAATCACCCTCAAAAAGGGAAAAGGAATATTCTTTATTGACGTAATATACATCTTTCTCTTTTAAGGAATATAGAAAATGATTGAAGGCTTTGGCCAGGCCACCACCGGTGCCAAAGTGTCAAGGAGCATCGTGGCAACCTAAAACAACTCAGCTTGCCCCGGCCAATAGGGTATAAGGGTGCTGCAGTCACCTTTAAAAAGGGCCCAAGGAATATTCTATATTGACGTAATATACATCTTTTCTCTTTAAAGGAATATAGAAAATGACTGAAGGCTCTGGCAGGGCCACCACCTGTCCCAAAGGGTCAAGGAGCACCAGGGCAACCTAAAACAACTCAGGTTGCCCGGCGAATGGGGTTTAAGGGTGCCGCAATCACCTTTAAAAAGGGTCAAGGAATATTCTATATGTAAAGTAATATACATCTTTCTCTTTTAAGGAATATAGAAAATGATTGTAGGCTTTGGCCGGCCCACCACCGGTGCCAAAGTGTCAAGGAGCATCAGGGCAACCTAAAACAGCTCAGGTTGCCCCGGCCAATAGGGTATAAGGGTGCCGCAATCATCCTCAAAAAGGGTCAAGGAATATTCTATATGTAAAGTAATATACATCTTTCTCTTTTAAGGAATATAGAAAATGATTGTAGGCTTTGGCCGGGCCACCACCGGTGCCAAAGTGTCAAGGAGCATCGGGGCAACCTAAAACAACTCAGCTTGCCCCGGCCAATAGGGTATAAGGGTGCCGCAGTAAACTTTAAAAAGGGCCCAAGGAATATTCTATATTGACGTAATATACATCTTTTCTCTTTAAAGGAATATAGAAAATGACTGAAGGCTTTGGTCGGGCCACCACCTGTCCGAAAGTGTCAAGGAGCATCGGGGCAACCTAAAACAACTCAGCTTGCCCCGGCCAATAGGGTATAAGGGTGCCGCAATCACCCTCAAAAAGGGTCAAGGAATATTTTATATCTAAAGTAATATACATCTTTCTCTTTTAAGGAATAAAGAAAATGATTGAAGGCTTTGGTCGGGCCACAACCTGTCCCAAAATGTCAAGGAGCATTGGGGGAACCTAAAACAACTCCGCTTGCCCCGGCCAATAGGGTATAAGGGTGCCGCAGTCACCTTAAAATAGGGCCCAAGGAATATTCTATATTGACGTAATATACATCTTTTCTCTTTAAAGGAATATAGAAAATGATTGAAGGCTTTGGCCGGGCCACCACCAGTCCGAAAGGGTCAAGGAGCATCATGGCAACCTAAAACAACTCAGCTTGCCCCGGCCAATAGGGTATAAGGGTGCCGCAGTCACCTTTAAAAAGGGCCAAGGAATATTCTATATTGACGGAATATACATCTTTTCTCTTAAAAGGAATATAGAAAATGACTGAAGGCTCTGGCAGAGCCACCGGCTGCCCCAAAGGGTCAAGGAGCATCAGGGCAACCTAAAACAACTCAGCTTGCCCCGGCCAATAGGTTATAAGGGTGCCGCAATCACCCTCAAAAAGGGTCAAGGAATATTCTATATCTAAAGTAATATACATCTTTCTCTTTTAAGGAATATAGAAAATGATTGAAGGCTTTGGCAGGGCCACAACCTGTCCCAAAGTGTCAAGGAGCATCGGGTCAACCTAAAACAACTCAGCTTGCCCCGGCCATTAGGGTATAAGGGTGCCGCAGTCACCTTTTAAAAGGGCCCAAGGAATATTCTATATTGACGTAATATACATCTTTTCTCTTTAAAGGAATATAGAAAATGACTGAAGGCTCTGGCCGGGCCACCACCTGTCCCAAACGGTCAAGGAGCATCGGGGCAACCTAAAACAACTCAGCTTGTCCCGGCCAATAGGGTATAAGGGTGCCGCAATCACCCTCAAAAAGGGAAAAGGAATATTCTTTATTGACGTAATATACATCTTTCTCTTTTAAGGAATATAGAAAATGATTGAAGGCGTTGGCCGGGCCACCACCAGTCCCAAAGGGTCAAGGAGCATCAGGGCAACCTAAAACAACTCAGCTTGCCCCGGCCAATAGGGTATAAGGGTGCCGCAATCACCCTCAAAAAGGGTCAAGGAATATTCTATATTGACGTAATATACATCTTTCTCTTTTAAGGAATATAGAAAATGACTGAAGGCTTTGGCCGGGCCACCACCTGTGCCAAAGTGTCAAGGAGCATTAGGGCAACCTAAAACAACTCAGGTTGCCCCGGCCAATAGGGTATTAGGGTGCCGCAATCACCCTTAAAAAGGGAAA
>JAPZVO010002222.1:0-10356 GCA_029962745.1 Echinometra lucunter | reverse complement strand
TTGTGGGTTTCCTTGCGAAATCTGGTAAAAAATTTTTCTGTATAATGAAAAATATGGCAGAGAGCAAGGATGATAAATGAAACCGATATACATGTACGACAATAATCGACAGATTGAGAATAATAATATGAGTACAAATTCAAACATGCAATAAAAACAAACAAGATCAACTGGTTAATGTTTTACATTGTTTTAGCAATATCACAAGCAAATGTGGATTTGAAAGATTTTAAGGGATGGCGCCAGTCTCTGCTCAGGATTGAGGCAATTCTTAGAACCAAGGTACTGAAACGTTCGTTTACCACTTTCGGTAGTGATAGCACCCTTTTCTTGTAGAGACGCAGTGGTCTTTGACCTAGGCCCAAATGAGTATTGGGGTTTAGTAAATCGTTGGCATAGGTAATGGGGGGGGGGGGGGGGGGGGGCTAGACCATTTACGATTTTGTACACTTCACTTAATCTGTTAAGATGCAATCTGGAATGAAGATCTTTCCATTTTAAAGCTCAAATAAATCTTGTATATGTGTTCTTGGATGGGCTCCCAAAATCATCCTTGCTAGTCTGTTATGAAGTTTGACCAATCTGTCTAGAAGACCTTCAGAACAGTTCGACCAGACAACATTACAGTAGTCAAATAGTGGCATTATGAGGGATGTACTTAGTAACTTAAACATTTCATTTGGAATACATGGCTTTGTAGACCTTCGAAGAAAACCAATTCTTTTTTTATATTTTCTTGCCATGAAGTCGACATGGTACTTGTAAGATAAATTTTCATCAAGGAAGACACCTATGTATTTAAATTCTTTCACCCTTTCAATTTCTTTGCCATGTATAGTTATTTGCATATCTGTCTAGGCACTAAGACGTTGACTAGTACAAAATACCATAAATTTGGTTTTCTTTACATTGAGTGATAAAATCTTGTAACCATTGGTCGATGTCATTAATAGCACATTGCATACTTCTGAACAGATCATTCTTAGATGTACCTTCAAATAAAATGATTGCATCATCGGCGTACATTTTTATTTTTCGGTGGGTTGGTTGATTGATAACGGTAGCGTTTTAATAAACATAAGGAGTGCGCATGCGCGTATGACTCGCCTTACCGTACTGTGTGTTTTGACTTATCACGCGGCGGGAGGCACATAACGGCATTTTCAAATTCAAGCAAAGTGGTCCTCTTAGTGATTGTCTCGTGAGACGACGGATAATAAAATCGCCATTTGTGTCTAACTTACACTTTTTCATTCCAAATTATGGTTGGTTTCAGCGTTTTTTAGTACAATTACAAGTACTCATGAGCGAGACAGAGTGAGACAGAGAGACAGACAGAATAGAGAATAAGATTAATTAGGGAGAGGGAATATGAGATAACGAAAATATATTTTTTATCTGATAAAGCCATCAAGGGGCGAAGGATATAAGTACGACAGATCAAGGCCATAGACTGAGAAGACTGTGTCGAAAGGGGTATTATCTTGTAACATTATAGACTGGGGGGGGGGCTTTTTTCTCTTTATCTTACCCCTTCCTTTCTCTCTTCTTCTCCCCCCCCCCCTCTCTCTCTCTCTCTCTCTATCTTCTTCCCCTCTCGCTCTCTTCTCCCTCTCACGTCTCACTTTCCTTTTGCAACTCATCTCTCTCTCTCTTAATTTGAAAACTATGACATGTCTTATTGGCAATAAATGATATGATTCAAGTGAATGAAAAAAAGATGATTGAAACAAGTTCACCTAAGTCTCAAATAACTCTGTCTTGTCTGATGGCAGTGTAATTACGATGGTGAAATACTACAAGTGGACAAGAATTTATTCTACATTTACATTACAATATATATTTTAATAGGACTTTAAGATAGAGGTCAATGAAAACAATGTTCCTTTCCAAAACATCATTTTCGTTTGCCGCAAAGAGACAGTTTTCCCTTAACTTGTTAAGGTAATGGTATTTTATCTGTAATTTATTTTACATAACAATAGTGCATACAATTTAACAGTTTCTTGTAAAGAGCGAATCCTATAATTGAAATACAGTTTGTTGTAAATATGTTTTACAATTTTTCCTTTTAATTTTTTTAAATTCAATTACGGTAAAAGGACCGTGAATATGTCCAAATTACGGCTTTTAGTTGGCATTATTGCTGGTTTGCTGTAAAACAGTTTACGACCAGATTACTGTAAATTCCACAAATTATCAATACAAATGTTGCTACGAATTTCCTTTACTTTTCCTGAATGATTTATTAAGCAAATAGGAAAATAAAACCGAACGTAATAATATACAAGACAATTTTAAGCAGGTTTAGCATACATTTGATACATATGAATAATTTAAATGAAATACCGTGTAACATTTTGACATACAATTTTAATGATGTGATATGATCTTTTATATCGAGGTGGCTAAAAAGTCGAGTAAATTATATATTTATGACTAATTTTTAAAAATTTCTAATGAATTATCAGATTATGATCTGAAATAAATACAAACCACAGCTCCATATCCACATGCCATACACAGCATCATGTCTACAGGTGAAAATTAGCTCACAAACAATACCATGAATATGAAATAAGTGATTTTGAGTATCAACATAATTATTGTTGACATGGATACCATGTATAAAAGGATATATTTCTCAGTTCTAAAAATGCTAAACAGAAGCTTGCATGACAACAATCGCTCTCAGAATTACACTAGATTTTGGAAGACAGCCTCATTAAATTTCAAACAATATCCTAATGCAGTAAGTGATCATCTGTAACACTCTTGAATCCTGGGGACCGTTTCATGAAAGTTGTCGACTCTGACAAGTTCAGTAAAATCCTTGGTTTGATTGGCTGAGAAGCACTGGTCACTGACTGTTACTATAGTAATGCCAGAGTCTGATAACTTGTCATGAAACGTTCCTCAGAATTATACCGGGTGTACCAGAGAAAGTGAACAGTGGGTTTTTAGTCCTTCACCTTAAAAAGTAAATATCTTCAAATCGGTGGGTATAAAGCATCGTCTATCGAATAAAATGATACCAAGATCATTGAATTTGGTGAAGTAGTTTGTATTCTATGCCTGTTTCTTAAAAGTCATTTTCAAATTTTTGATTGATGAGCGCAGCTTTGTATTGGGATGGCCTTTCATAATACGATGTTTGAGGGAAGTCCACTGATGCATGTCAGCAAGAGAAAGTGCCATACATATGCCATATTAAAGGCCATTCCCGACACAATTCTACAACTGTAGCGAAAAACATGCGAAATCGAAAATAACTGTATTTTAAACATCAGGTAAAGAAACAAAATTATTTCACCAATGCCGATCTTGGTATCATTCTCTCTCGCAGAATATGGTTTACCTACTAAAGTAAAAAGATCATGTACCTTCTGAACGTAAAGTACTGAAAATCTACCGTATCGTTTTTTCTGGTTCACCCAGTATACACATAAAGCATACATGTATGCGTACAGATGAAACATGTATGATAAATCAAAGCATATCTATGAAAATTACCAATCAATTTTTGAATATATACACATAAAGCATACATGTATGCCTACAGATTAGAAAATGGTAGCAAACCTGAATGATATGAATATACAGCCTTGTAAAGGTATTAGACGAGAGCCCTCTTACATAACAAAAAAATGTATTTTTACAAGGATAAAAAATTCAAATTAGTGGGACGCCATAGCCGACGAATTTTGCATTTTGGGTTAATGGAACCAATTGTGGAACAATTGTAAATATATGTGATATAAACAATTTCAGACGAGAGGACATCTCAAATACTGCCCATGTGGGCCTTGGGGGCCACCTTTAAAAATGGTCACATAGGGGCACCTTTTCTTTATGCACAGTAAAGGTGCTTTCACACATGATGCGACAGTGTGGTAACACGCTGTGTCACACACTATTTGTGTACAAGCCTATGGGGTATAGGGCGACAAAAAAATGTCGCCGAGGCAGGGCACACTTTTGTTTGCTGCCTTCATACTAAAAAAAAAAAAAAAAATGGGCACCAATTAAATTTCTAAAAAGTTATTTTGATAATACGCTCTCTATTAAGAGTTGACGCATTAATGCGGGTTCATGAGCATATGTGGTGCCACAAAGTCCCATCATGTGTGAAGGCAAAACAGTGTTTGTGCCACAGTGTGGTACGTACCACACTGTCGCATCATGTGTGAAAGCACCTTAAAAACTACAGCGTAATAATTTAATTTTAGGTAATGTGACATGGGTAATGCATATTCGAATGTTTCATGGCATAAATATTTCCGAAAAACATAATTTAGGGCTTCAGTTGATAAATTGGATATTTTGATATCGAAAATAACCCCCTGTTTACATCTAAAAAGCACCAGATTCGACACACAGGTAGATTAATACGTTAAAATAAAACGTAGATGTGGAGAAATCTCAGATTCTGCCGTTATGGGCCGTGGGGGCCATTAAAAATACCTAATGGGGGTATTGTTTTCTATGAACACAGCCCAAATGAAATGTGAGAAGTGAAGTTTAGATAATATACATGTAGAATCATGTATCCATATTCCGAGGCTGGTGTAAATTTTACTCATTGTTGCATTTTACGTAATATGAGACAAAATTTGTTCCCTATTTACCCAATATGCAGTACATTTTCACTCAACCTTTGTTACAGTGTATCACTGCAATAACCCTAGTAATATTTCTAATTTGGGCAGGATGTCAATGAATATCAGTTTTAGAAGATACTGAATAAAATGAATATCACTGAGCTAAAGTAACTGTAATATATAAGTTAGGATTAAAATTTTGTCATGATTATCATGTGTAATGCTTTTCACAAGAATGGTATATCATTATGATGCTTCTTTATGCTCCACTGTTGCTACTTCTACTAATGATGCACCCATGTATTGTTTTTTTTTTCAGTTTGAGATACATTCGTTTTTATAAATATTTTTTGAAAGGGGGTGGAAGCTTGGAGGATTGTAATGTATATTAGATTATATCTGAAATTAAAATTACAACTTCATCGTCCTTTGGGAGGGGGGCCTAAGCATTTTTTATGATGGTGAGGAGATCAAGCCCCCCCCCCCCCCCACCCATTGAACCGCGCCTGATCATACCCACGTCTTCACCCTCCTTAACGTCGCCATAAAGAATACAAAAGACATCCATTCATCTCATGTTTTTATGATTCATATTTTCATAAATCTATTCACGACGTCTTTTGTCAATACTTTTGTATCGTCTACATGATGTACAAGGTTATATTTTCTTCCTTATTACAAACTTTTAACACTTTTATGAAAAGCTATTGTGATTCAAATTTGTATAAAGCTACTCACAACTGTTTTGTGTGTGTCAATTACTTATGCATTCCGATTCGCTATATCTTGTAGAAGAGGTGTCTCTGCATTATGAGACCCGGCAATCAGAGCCAAGAGCGTAGTACTTTTATAGTGGCTGGTTTTCACCGGGCGCCATTTTGATTGCACCTGACGAAAACGTTAGCTCAACTCTTGTTCTGAGCATAATCATGTTTAAATCACCTGAAGCTCTGGTAAAATTCATACCTTCTTAGGAAAGTTGGAGACAGGTGAGCTAATATGAGTATTTCATAGATTATAGAAGAAGGACATTTTAAAAAAAAAGGAAGAAAATGGATGAAACGGTTAAAAGATGAAGAAATGATTGGTCGGCATGCTTGTATATTACTAAACACAACAAAAAAGTAACTTCACCCCTAAACAAAATGCTGCAACTTTTCAACGGAGAGGTTTTGAGAAAATGAATTGACATGAATATTCCTACACTAATTTACCAACTTCTGTGAGAAAATGAGATTGATCCGTCAAGTCATGCTTTAGTGAGCAGGCACTAAAGGAAAAATGTCAGTTTTTAAAATTCACAAGCATCATATCATGACTTTGAGTCAAGGATATCAGAACACATTTCAAGTTTTCAGCGTTTGAAGGCATGCACCATAAATTTCATGTGCTTCCCAACATACCAAATGACCTGAGGGCCAAATTTCACGCTTGAGTGAGCACAAGGTGCAAATTGGCAAAACTGCAGTTTTGACATCTTTCGCGCGGTAAATTTGATCTCATGCAAAGCAATTCGTGTTTTGGACTGGTGTTTGCAACTTTTGCAATTGATACCTATTAATTCACGGTTGAATGAACACGTAATAAAAACAAAATATCACCATATTAAAATTTTCAAGTAATTATTGCTTTATTTTTGTGCACTAAAAATCATATCGATAACATTTTTAGCATGTTTATATGACCGGTGTACATGTATCAATGATCCCGTGGCATTTTCATGGAAAGTTCACGCTTCAGTGAGCACGTGGGACTGGAAAAGTTCCTTTTTCACTTATGGACCATAACTCACTTGCTTAATTTGGGTAACCATCATAAGTCTTTATGGGGAGTTCATCTGATTTGAGTTTCATCGAAATCACGATATTTTACGCTTCAATGAGCAAAAGAGACGAGAAAATTATGAAAACGAGAAGAAAGTTTAGCACTTTGTCCCTGCTCCGTGCCGCACTGGATACATAATTTGACGTAAGATCCTCTTAGCTAGTGACTTCAGGAAGATATGTTCCAACTTTCATGATAAAAACTCACTGTAGAATGAACAATAATCATCAATACAAATAGGCCAAATTTCACTTTTGTTAAAACTCTGCTCCCTTACTGTACATATTGTCAATGGGGAGGAAACAAAACGTGAAATGTGGCCTATTTTCATTGATGATTATTGTTCATTCTAATGTGAGTTTTTTTTCATGAAAGTTAGCATATATCTTCCTGAGGTCACTAACAAACAGGATCTTACGCCAAATTAAGCATCCGGTGCAGCACGAAGCAGGGACAAATCAGATGAACTCCCCATAAAAACTTATAATGGTTACCCAAATTAAGCAATTGAGTTTTGGTCCATAAGTGAAAAATGAACTTTCCCAGTCCCACGTGCTCACTGAAGCGTGAACTTTCCATGAAAATGCCACGGGATCACTGATAAATGTACACCGGTCATATAAACATGCTAAAATTGTTATCAATATGATTTTTAGTGCACAAAAATAAAGCAATAATACTTGAAAATTTTAATACGGTGATATTTTGTTTTTATTACGTGTTCATTCAACCGTGAATTAATAGGTATCAATTGCAAAAGTTGCAAACACCAGTCCAAAACACGAATTGCTTGCATTAGATCAAATTTACCGCGCGAAAGATGTCAAAACTGCAGTGTTTGCAATTTGCACCTTGTGCTCACTCAAGCGTGAAATTTGGCCCTCAGGTCATTTGGTATGTTTGGAAGCACATGGAATTTATGGTGCATACCTTGAAACGCTGAAAACTTGAAATGTGTTCTGATATCCTTGACTCAAAGTCATGATATGATGCTTGTGAATTTTAAAAACTGACATTCTTCCTTTAGTGCCTGCTCACTCACGCATGACTTGACGGATCAATCTCATTTTCTCACAGAAGTTGGTAAATTAGTGTAGGAACATTCATGCCCATTCATTTTCCTCAAAACTTCTTCGTTGAAAAAGTTACAGCATTTTGTTTAGGGGTGAAGTTACTTTTTTGTTGTGTTTATATACCTGTAAAATGAAGACAAGGAAACCATTGTGAAAGGAATACATCACCATTGTGAAAGGAATACAATTTACATGCATTTAATTAAGTACTTAGAACTCTCAATTATATGTTGTAATTGTTATGCTTGTGAATTTTTTGAAGCAAGATTGTAACTGTAAATATAAACAATTATCCTTTATTGACATAATAAGTGAAACGAAATGAAATAAAATGAAATAAAGGGGAAAAATACAGAGTTAATTTGTAAAACTATTTAGATCATGTGATATGTGTTTTGTTACAACGGATGATGATGATGATTATGATAATCATCAGTATTGTTACTATTATTATAATTATTATCTTTGTTATTGTTGTTATTGTCATTACTATTCTTATTCTTATTGTTATCCGTATAGTTACCGTTTTGTTTTCTCTCTCTTTCCATGCTCATCCCATCATTTTCAGTGACCCCCCCCCCCCCCCCCGTCTCCCTCTCTATTTCTATATTGTGTAAGTTTATCATTCCTTTATCTTGACTGTGTTCTACATATCAATACCCTGACCAATATGGCGTCTACATCAAGTTCATTCTGTAAGTTTACCATTCCTTTATTTTGACTGTGTTCTACAGATAAATACCTAGACCAATATGGCGTCTACGTCAAGTTCTGAAGGAGACATCGGTAAAGGAGACGACTTTGAGGCGATCCCAAATGTGAAGGTGGAAATGGTGGAGAAGGATAAGGGGAAGAAGAAGAAGAGGCACCATCATCCAACCACAGAGGTATCCATCAAGAAGGCAAGAAATGGTGGGCCCAATCTTTATTGTGAGAAACATGATAAAGATGTTGAATTGTATTGTAAAACACATGGTGTAGCTTGTTGTTATTCATGTGCAATGATAGCTCATCATGAGCTGCCTTGCGTGCGACAAGATATCGAGGAAGCAATCATGGAAAATAGAGCCATACTCAAAGGTTTGAAAGAAAGAGCAACAGAAAAATTAACATCATGTCAAGTTTATGGAGCTCAGCTTCACCAGTGTAGTCAAGACAACGATAAACATCTACAAGCTTTGAAAGATGAAGTTGATCTGGTAATCGATGAGGCTATGAAACAGACAAAGACAGGGAACAGGAGGATGCTGCAAAAATCAACCAGGAGACTGATGAGAAGAATCAAAACTCCAAGAGCAGATTCAGAAGTTGAAAGAACAGATTCAACAGAACGATGAGGAGAGAGAGAACAGACTTGAAGTAAATCACACAAATGCAGAGAAAAGACGACAACCCATGGACAATATACAACGGAATCTTCACGCTGACATTCAAAACATCGCTGAAGAGACTGAGAGAAAGATTGGTGAGTTGGAGAAATCATGGCAAGATGACACGAAAACCACAGAGAATACAATACAGACACTCGACACAGTACTCGAAGATGATCAAAATGTAGTCAAAGACGGGCATCGTGTGATCACATCAGTGACTGATGAACTAGACAAGCCACTGAATGAGGGTGGGGTGAAACATATCACTCGTACTGTATCAGGTGTGAGGTTTGTGAAGGGTGTTGAGAGAGAGAAGTATAATGGGAGGATTGATGGGTATAATGGGGAATGGAGGCTCATTGATACAATCAATGTCACAGATACAATCGCATTTCCGATCATTGTAGGATGCATAGATGAATGCAATGTGATCATCACAGATAGATTAAAAGGTAGCTCACATACATACATGTTAGATATGAACACTAAACACACTCAGAGAGTGATGACCAGTAGTGATACATCACGTGTTATGTCCTGTGCATTGCTGAATGATGACAAGGTAGTATGCAGTGTACAGCGCAGAGGTTGTACAGGAGACAGTTTGACTGGATGCATCAGTGTGTATGACAGACAGTGGAACTTGATCAATGACGTCACAATACCAAGAAACACAAGGCGTGATGTGACATGGGTGAACGTTGCTGCTGACAAAGATGGGATGATCATCGCTGCTGAGCTTGATCAGTCTAAGATATACGTCATCAACCCAGCTGATGGTAAGATTATGAATACCATCACGTGTAAACAGGATATAGTGATGCGTGGTGTGCTGTCATCAGGTCACATCATCGCTCAGCCCTCTCCGGCAGTAGATCACAGAGTGTTCATCATCGACAGAGAGGGTGCTCAAAGGGAAATCACCCACAGTGATGTAATCAGGAATGCCTGTATCGATCCTATGACAGACGACCTGTACGTCGTGACATCAGATGATGAGAAGAAGATGTATGTGATTGATCAGGTGATGAGTGAGGGTGATAAAAAGAAGAGAAGAGTAGCATTATTCCCTCTATCAATCAAACAGACGGAGAAAGATAGCAGGCGGGCTCACCTTGGTATTTCTTGGGTGATGATGACGTCTTCAGGGAATATGATAGCTTCCGATA
This sequence comes from Echinometra lucunter, assembly GCA_029962745.1. Lineage (NCBI taxonomy): Eukaryota > Metazoa > Echinodermata > Echinoidea > Camarodonta > Echinometridae > Echinometra > Echinometra lucunter. The sequence continues at coordinate 316 of JAPZVO010002222.1, read as the reverse complement.
TAGACAACATTCTCGTATTCAAGAAGATGTTCAGCCTCTAAATCAATTCCTGGGTGCCGTTGCATAAAAACTTGCTATTATAGTAACTTTACCATCGATGGTTACTACCATGGTAACGTTGCTCAGCAGCCAATCAAAATCCAGTATTCCATGAAAGTGTAACCATTGATGGCAAAGTTACTATGATAACAAGTTTTATTCAACGGCACCTTGTTGTATTTCGATTCATCTGTTGGAGCCCGAATAGCATCAACTCATATCGGTTTATGAACGGTTAACGACCTTCTGCCTCCAAACAGACTGATTTTTCATGCTC
>JAPZVO010002221.1:0-10356 GCA_029962745.1 Echinometra lucunter | reverse complement strand
ATGCATTTGAAGGAAATGATATGTGTTTTGAGAGTAAAGACAAATAGGATTTGCATGACCTTTCGAAAAATTGTAGATACATTATCACGGAAATAAACAATATTATTTATTTATTCATTTTCAGTTTTATTTATTCTGGGTAGCCTCATCAGTTTAATATCAAAACTGCTGTCCTCAAGGCCCTGAGATCAAAACAATATATAATATTTACAAACATATCAGTAAAAAAGTAATATCAGTAAGAACATGTATAGATCAGTCTAAAGTATCATACATATACATATTCAAGTGGGTAAGGAACATGGTAAAAGTATTTACAATTACAAGAAGGAAAAAAAGAGAAGAGTTAGGAAAGGAAGTGAAGGAGAGAAGGAAAATAGGAACAAAGAAGAAGAAGAAGAAGAAGAGAAGAAGAAGAAGAAGAAAGAAGACGACGACGACGACGACAGAAGAAGAAGCTATGAGACAGAGAATATAGAGAAAAAACGTTTACAGAAAGTAATAAAGGATATACAAGAGGAAGATGGAAGAGAAAAGAATACATGAAATACGGCCTGCAAAGTGACTAAAATGATAGCACCAAATAGATCTATACAGGGGAGGACGTTCAAAAAGATGAGGAAAATATATTGAAATGGATGGTTTACTATGCTTAGAAGGTGCAGTGAAAGGTTAGAAAAAAAATTCGCCCCGGTTTTAATGCACTTTTTAAAGATTATTCTCTGGACATACGCCTGGGTGAGTCAACTATATATGTATGAGACTCTTCCACCTAGTTGGTCAGACATAATACTGAATGCAAGCGAATAATAATCATAATCATGTTCTCACCCTCAAAAATCATCAAATCGTGATGAAATGAAAGACATATCGCTCTTATACGTGTGAATTCTGAATAGAAATTCACCCCAGGGGAATGCGATTATGTGGCTATAAAGTGTTTTTTTTTCTCCCAGGCAAGCCGGATGATTCTTTCCTCCCTTAGACTTTGTTAAGAAAGCTTCGAAATAGCGAAATTGTAAAGGAAGAAAGTCATTGTAAGTCAGTATGATTTCTATCAAATATGCTCGAGGACTTTTAAGTGACTGCGGTTAAAGTTTTATTTGTGTTTTTACACTGAATATTATGTTTGAGGAAAGGGAACTTATAGCGTAAAATGGAGAAGTATTATACATGTATTTGAAAGCGATAATCGGGTTAAAAACCGTGTTTTTGTATTCAGTGTTTTCTTATCTCTTTACTAGTTTTATATGACTGTTTACACTGATGAGTTTTCTGTGAATCTACCGTTGCCTTATGTTAGTGAAGCTATTGAAAGGGAATCATTCGTCATTACAAAAAATAAACCTACCTACAACTAAAAACTGTGGATTCCTCATGATGTAGAAAATGGCGAGCGGAAATACTTAGACCTATTATTTTCATTCGTACTTTCCCCTTTAAAAAAATGGGTGTTATTTGCAGCATTTATGACTGGCAATTGAAATTATTGTTTTCACTATTCGCTCATATCCCCTTTCTTTGTAGATACGAATTAATCTCTCTTGATTTGTTATAATTATTAGACTATGAATGTCTACATTCACTTTCGCAGTGATCTTATTACTTAATCCTTGTTCTCACAATGATTGTATTACGTCTGCTGAAACAAGCAGTAATAATGTTCATTTGATCATGACAGTGGTTAGATTGATCATCTTATCTTCATTATCAATCAATTAAATCGGTCACCATGAGATGCCTCTTAAATTAAAGCCACTTAGTAACTTTTAAAAATCTGAGCTGCACGCCTTACGTGCTAACAGCGTATGTAATGTGTAAATATGAAGCCCTGAAAATGCACCGCAAAGGCATTATCCTTTGCTTCACAAAAAGTGAAAATATACGAGTGACCGGAAATGCCAGACCTTTTTTTACTCAATAGACTGCACTGTTAGACAAAAGCATACCCAGTTATTTTTGCCAATGGCGTAATTAAGTGATAGATATGGTGATAATAACATCATTTATTTCAAAACCTCTATATTCCTGGCTGTTTATTTATCCTTCTGAACATCGTTATACAACAGAGACATCAAGATTCAACAATTCCTTAAATCGAGCCTCCACAAAGTTACCGGATCCCTTTAAGTTTATTATTGGGAATGGAAGTAAAATAACAGCGTTGCATTACAGAAGGCATAAAGGCTGATCATGTACAACAGAGACAGAGGGAGATTTCTGTATGTCTTTCCTTTGAATTTAGACCTGCCTGTGAGATTTTAATGAGAGTTACCGACCGTTATAGTCTTCTAACACGAATGTGTGCATGCTCTTGAACCATTTTGAACACAGTCAGAAAAAAAACTCAATGCACGTTTTCTAAAACTAATAACTATACTTTTGCCTAGCTAGGGACTGAAATTCAATTTTCCAGTTCCTTCTTTATACATTCATGTTATGCAAAGCTACAGTGATATACCTCTTCAGTAATTTTCACGAAATAAAGCAGATGCCTACAATATAGATATGTATTCTAATAATCCTTAGATTTCAAGGGCGTCTCATCCCAAGAGAAATTACATCTACATATTTTTTTTTCCTTCCAGCCAGTTGAGCAAGCTATCAACTGGTATACGTTAAAGTCTCGCAAGAAGTAATTACCTTCGGCGGTTTTTTTTTCCGAGTCTCATAAAATATTCTTCTCCACCCGCTGTTTGTGATAAATGATGCATGCTAACCGATGGACTGTGTGGTACTGATAACTTGGAGAAGCCGCCCCTCCTCCTGAGCATGGGGTAATTAACACTGCAACCCACCACCACCACCACCTCCTCCTCCTCGTTCTCCTCCTGCTGGTACTCCTTCACCCCCTCCCTTGTAAACGATGGTTGACTTGTCATGCTTGTAATGATTATGAAAAATACTTTGGTATTATTTGTTGTTGTTGTTATTATTATTATTATTATTATTATTATTATTATTATTATTATTATTATTATTATTATTATTATCATTATCATTATTACAAGAATTTAGAGGCACCGACGCCTGTGAGAGGGGGGGGGGAGGGGAAAGCTGTTTTACCTTCGAGTATTTCCTGCCGATACAAACTAATTGGGATGTGCAGACGTACCACTACACCGGGGTTTCCCCCAGCTCTTTTCGTTTTTATTTGTAAAAAAGAAAGAATATCAGATTACCAATATTACAAGAATAGAAATACTCTTAAATTCGCCTCACTTTTGAACTATGTATAGATGGTAAGAAACTTCAGACCAATTTCGCATGCCACATACATAAGTGTGTGTGTGTGTGTGTTCATTAACCCAATTTTATCTGCAGTGTTTTCCGCAATCCAGCCAATTTTATTTATTGTAATGATTCTAAAAACCTTATGAACTATTCAGTTATTCTTATGTACTACATAATAGTCAACATTTCTTCTAAATTTCATTCAGCACCTCCCACAACCGCACATCTGCAGACATGACAGAAAATACATTTCATGCGCCATTTCTTGATTTCTACTTTTTTATGTTCTCCCCAGAATATTATACCTTTATCATCCTTAATACACCCCAACCTCTTCCCTCCTTTCTCGTGTTAAGTTCTTGGCTTAGCTTGCTCTGCCGAGAGAGCAGACAATTTGAAGCGCGGAGAATAATTGGAATGAAAGATGAAAGAAAAATCACCAGTGTGCATGGGATCTCCTTTCTGAATGTATTTTCTGACATGATAAATGCATTCTATGAATAATCTAAAGGCTCTCCTTATATTTCAGGACCGTCTCCCTCAAGGTAATTTGTTCACTTATTATGAGAAAAAAAAGAGTGTAACCTACATTCCCTTTCTACACATGTATGTGCATTTCTTTTAAATATCTCATTTCCCTCTGTTATACTAGAGTGAATACAAGACCAAGTTATTCGATCTTTTCCTTGTTCGATTTTTGTCTTTCTTTCCTGATAAGTAACCTAAAGTCGTCAATGCATAAATTGACTTGACAGCCTAATCTTTCTTTCATAATGCATGTCAGGAGAATAATTATAGTCATGGAAAGTAAAATCGAAAAAATAAAGTAAAAGGCTAACATTGTGAGAATTTAAAAAAAACTGATTTTGCTACTTGACAATGGTATTAACACAAGAGTTATAGTTTAAAAATACCAGTCTGAAAGTTTCGAAGTATGATATCGACGGAAAGTATTTTTAAATATTAAGATATAATGGTCGGTTGTCCAGACTGGACATAAGGAGCGTGCATGTGCACAGAGTTCACCTGAACAGTACTGTGTATGTGTGTGTATGCATATCATGTATAGTACAGGGAGAGAGGTGCAGCTAACGGTATTTTTGAACTCGTGGAAAATGCTTCTCTTATTTATTGTCACTGAGACCAAAAAATAAAATCGTCGTTTGCGTCTTACTACAGTTTTTCATTTCAAAGGTTTCAGAGTTTTTGAGTACAAATACAAGTTTTCATACACATATTTCATCTTAGTTTGAGCATTTTTTATATCAGCTGCTCACAAAGTTAGCCAATGCCTTTAAAAGGGAAATAAGTATTCTGTAGTCTGTGGACATGGTGGATGTAGAACGTTACCAGTATGCACTATTTTTCTCTCATTATATATTATCATGTCGCACGAGACGGCGTTATGTCGATTAATAATTTGCCAAGCTGAATAGCACTTAAGGAAACGTTCAGGTATTTGCTTTTCACCGAATCACCTTCATTACAAAACATTAATAACAAAATCGTGATAATACTGCACGCAGGGAAAACGTGACAGTAATGATAAAAACGAACCAAATTTTAAGACCGGATTCACTCTTTGCAGGGGAGCGTAATATAGCAATTGCTGAATGAACTATAAATTACATAGTTTAATGGCATTATTAATTGAAAACGTTAATAAAATCATTGATGAAGGAGTTGATTTCATACGGGTGTTAAATAAAAGTTTAATATAGACATAGCAAGAATTCATATTTTACATTGATCCAGTTGATTGAAAATAGTATGTATACTAACCTGAGCGACAAGTAAAAAATATTTGTGTATGTGTGTGTGTGTATGTGTGTGTTAAATTTATCTTTTCATATATATATATCTTTCATCAAGATTGGTTAAAATACAGTTTGAATGTAAAATTATATTGGTACCGAATATGAATTCAATCATAAATCATAAAACAACGGTTATGAATCATTGGTTGAACCTCGATGGAGAAATACCTCATCCTGTGATGAAGCATGAAATTCTTCCCTGATGGCATAGTACCAAGACAACATCACTGATAGTTGACGAGTCTTACTTTCTCCAGGTAATATCTTTACGATACCCTACGCTAGAGGCCCCTCACTGTAAGTAAATATAGCGAATGTACAAGAAGATCTTTGGATTCGATAAATGGTGTTTTCTCCATTCCTCGTTGTCATGGCAACCAAAACATCCTCATTTCGCTCGTTCGGTCATCGCATCTGCGTATGTCAAAATACTTCCTCGGCAATCATATTGCATTGTTGTTCATCAAAGGTGTAATCTGGCATCGCTTAGATCTTCTTTTTTTTGTCGCCACAAATCTGAATCCGAATCACCACCGGCCATCTTTTTTTCTTCTTGAATACAAAGCTCCTTGAAATCGTGAACGATGAAGGAAAAATCTGATAACATGCGTCATTACAAGGGGTGTCCTTGCAGCCTTGCATACGCTAGACTGATTCGAGACCATTCATACTGTATGTCGCACTGCCAATGACGTTATAGGCCCATACTCCACCGTAGTGCTTGAGATGGTTAAGTCAATCAATAATGGTATTTTAGTATACCACCTTCCTGATATGGCATTTCTTCATATCTAGCGCGTAAATGAAAAAAAGATTGGATCAGGGTGATTCATCAAGATAGCGTCGTTTCTGCTCCCATTGTTTTGCGATGAACCGGTAATTATGCCCATCGAGAATAAAATAGTTGATTTTCATGAGGTTGGTCATAAGCCATCGGAGGAAGAGATACGTTTTATAGGCTCATCTCTGTGAGATCACTGCATGTCAAAGAAAACACTGCCTAAATATGCAATTCTTGATTGCCACTGTTTTATTCTTTTTCGAGTGATTGAGTGATTTCAAGGGACTGAAATTCGTAGGTTGCTGTTCATATTGTACAGCTACTTTTAAGTACTCCCACTATTATCACTACTATTACTACTGCTACTACTACTACTGCTACTACTGCTACTACTGCTACTGCTACTACTGCTACTACTGCTACTACTGCTACTACTGCTACTACTGCTACTACTGCTACTACTGCTACTACTGCTACTACTGCTACTGCTACTACTGCTACTACTACAACTGCTACTGCTACTACTGCTACTACTGCTACTACTGCTACTGCTACTACTGCTACTACTACTACTACTACTACTACTACGATTACTTCTACTGCTACTACTACTGATACTACTACTACTACTGCTACTACTACTCCTACTACTTCTTCTGCTTCTACTACTATATACTGCTGCTGCTGTTATACGGCTGCTGCTGCTACTACTACTACCACCACCACCACCACTACCTCTAATACTATCACTTAAACTCTTAAATGTACAAAAATTACGACTATAATTCTGTTGCTGTCTACACTTTCACTGGTGCTCTTTCAGCCCCACTACCACCACCACCTTCGTCATCCTCCACCACTCTACCCCACCTCCCTATTATCTTCCCTCATTCTTCCTCATCCATCTATCTACCTCACATGAATATAACCACCTCACTGTTATCTCATTTTCATCATCACCACTATCATTATCTATTGACCACCGTTCCCCCTTTCACTATTCTCTATCAACCAACCAACCAACCAACCAACCAACCGACCAAGCGATCCCCAAGATATTTTCGTCCCCTCCGACAAGCCGGTAAGGCATACCGGTAATGAGAATATAATAGGAATATGAGAGATAATGATCGAATCATGATGCGGAGAGATCCACTCGCTCGATCGATGGGAGAACGTGGGCAATCTTAACGTGGGTCGGGTCCTCTTCTAAACGATAATGATATCATAAACACAGATAGGATTATGACCACCAAACGGGCAGAGTTAGTCTCGGAGCGCGGACACAAATTTGACTTTTGTCATAATGATTTGACACAGTTTCGGGGGTTTAAACCAATTGACATTAAACTATACATTCATAATAAGGAAAGTTTCATACTAATAATGATGTTGCATTCTTCAATTCGCGGACATAACTCACCTCTACCATCCTGGGCCCTGTTTCATAAAAAGTTGCTATGATAGCAACTCCTGCTGGAATGGTAACTACAATGGAAACAGTGAGAATTATGCTTCCTGATTGGCTTTATGGTGAAAGCTGCCATTCCAGCAAGACTGCAAGAGTTGCTATTGTAACAACTCTTTATGAAATGTGGCCCTGATCTTGAACAAAGCCAAAGGGGTGAAAAGTCAATGAAAAAAAAAAATCAAAATTATATATTCCTTGTAAAGAAAGTTCTCTTTTGATAATGATGTCAGGTCATGTTGTAAATTTAAGTTTTATCACGACTGGGAATAGTATAAGTCCCATACATCATACGTCTGGGCTACGTACATGCGGTTGAGTCATAAACATGATAAAAGCGCGTACGATGTACCAACGTACTGAGGGTGTTTCACAAAGATTTAAGTTTGACTAAAGTCGCACTTAAATTCCTACTTGCGTGCTTTATATTACGTATCACCCCATTGGTCAGATCATGCTCAGGGGACGCGCACTATTGAAAGTCTATCAATGAGATTACGCGTTAAATACCGGATGCGCATTGGCGCTTAAGCACGACTCTAAGTCAAACTTAACTCTTTGTGAAACACCCCCTTGTAATATGAATTTATGCAAAGTTCAATATCACATTCATACACGATTATCTAATTTTGTAGCAATTGCTCTCAAGAGTCTAATTTTGTTTCCAGATCTCTTGATGAAATAATCACCTCTTAATTTCATAAAATGAATCTGGCTTTCAAATATCATTCATAAGGAATACATTCTAGGCAATTCTAAAATCATATTCCCTATTCCCGACGTAGGACTTAACCATACCTAACCCCCATCCCTCTCAAAAGATGATAGAAAAGAGAGAGAGAGAGAGAGAGGGGGGGGGGGGAGAGAACTAGAGAAGCAGAGTGGTGACATATCATATCTTCACACTCTGTCTGAAGTGTTCATTATAGGTATGTTATTGCGATAAGAGGCGTGAGGCAGTCTTCAGGATAACAAACCCGTGTAATTAGGTTTACCGTAATGGCTTTAGAGTGTGAGTTGTCGACGTCATAACTCGAGTCGAGATGATGAGAAATTGAAGCCCTGACATTGACTGGGAATTATGTCAAAAATATTATAATATACCTGTCATGTCACGGAATCATAGTCTCATTTCATGCATGTTGACATAACGACGTCATAAAAATGTTTATGACCTTGGTAATTTATGGAATTAATGCACAAGCACAGTTATTAATGTTTAAGTCATATTTCACTTTTAATTCATGTGACACAACTACAACTACAACTACTGTATGTCATGTTAGGGTACCTGTTCTGATATATGATCAATGGATGAAGTCATTGGCGTAAATTCCGGGGGATGGGAGTATATATCCCCCACACTTTTGTAGACATGGTAGAGGGGGAAGGTGGCATGTACAAATATACCCCCCCCCACACACACACACTTTTCAAAGAAGAAATTATATTTCAGTCAATCAGTTGCTGAGACTTTTGATAAATTACAAACGACTGTTATAGTAGTAAATTTTTATTTTGAAATTCTATTAAAAACCAGAGAGAGAGGATGGAAGAGGATGTGCGAGGGTATGTGTGTGTGTGTGTGTGTGTGTGTGTGTGTGTGTGTGTGTACTCGTGTGTGAGTTCGCGCCAGAAATTTCGGCAAGAGATTTAGATCATCCCCCGCTCCTCGAAACGGTTTTACGCCGGTGGATGATGCATGCTTATGTTTATTTACATTTCATTTACGCATTGTTTTAAGAATGTTTTTTTTTTTAAATGACTGTACGTCATGCTACAGTGATATGGCAGACAATATACCGATCATATTAGATAAACCTAGAACTTTCCGTTCAGATTCATGGATCTAAAAGAACTACTGCCATTCGAAGAAAGAATAGCCATATTTTGATTCGTATTTACCTCTGTCGTTATTTGTGACTGCATAAAGAGACTATGTCCTATAACCATGGAAATTATACAATATCCAACTCTATGAATCCTCGAGGCTGAATATGAAATTGCCCTCGAGTCTACTAACGATTATTTAGATTTCTCAATGATTATCCATGTCGACATTAAACATACTGAGTCACCACCAACTCTGATAATATCAGTTATGAAGAAAACGAATTTGTCCATGGGTGCTCATTTTGTCTGTCAACAAAAACGATGAGTTGAATACACAATAAAGCACAAAGTATGAATTGATACGAATCAGTGGAGATTTAAACATCGTATATATGCAATATTTCCATCTGCAAACTATTATGGTAAAGTAATAACTGTTTGGATATTAACTGACCAGCTAAACGTCTCCTTGAATTACTTATAAATTAGTTAATAAGTTGTACGTGATGGCAAAATATAAACAACTGACCAAACAAGTTGTAAAGCGTTCAAATAACATTAGCATATTTTAAAGCGGCATCTGATTCTTGTTCATGAAACTCATTGAAAAATTCACACTTTGCTATTGAAAAAATGAAGAATAACATGCATTTATCGAATTTTGAGGAAGATAAGGTCACGTGACAAACGACTTAATGTAAGATTAACCTTGGAGGCAATGAAACGTAATCACACGACTTTTTGCCTTCTCTCACGACAGTGCGATCTATGGTAGATGTGGACTCACTTCTTAATATTTCTTGTTGGACGTCGTCTTGAAATACATTATGCATTGTTGTAACGGCCACTCCATAAGGGTAATGCGATATGCTATTATGAAAGGTGTTATTTCCAAACGACGAATTTTCTACCGACTGGGTTTTGTAACAAGACACAACGTTGAGAGCAGATCATGACGTATACGGACATGCAAGATTTAGAATGATGCATCTGCTCGTTAATTGTATATAAAAAGAGAAAAGGAGAGAGAAAGTGGGGGTGCGATGAGAAAATACCATAGCTTCCACCTGCATAGAATCCACGATCGATCTTCCAGGTTTCTAGTGCATTTTCACCTGTACACGTCAGACAGATTTGCAAAAAAAGGTAAAAATAATAAAATGAAGTCATTTATAAACTACAAATATGATATCTCGACCTGAAAGCGCAACTAATACCTCGAT
>JAPZVO010000222.1:0-59614 GCA_029962745.1 Echinometra lucunter | reverse complement strand
AATTCATAAACATATCACTCATACTCATAGTATGACACTTCAATTAATAATCATAATGTATTACCTCTTCATTCTTGCCTTGTTCTGGATTCAGTCAAGCCTCAAGGACTGGATATCAAAATCACAGGTACAGCTCCATAGTGGCCATTAACAGCAATGTTTACAGTGCAGCTATGCAGCATGCGCATATGCACTAGTGGTTAATTGTGTATGGCCTGTAGCCTTGCCTGCTTACCTTGTGAATTTTTTTTTCCAAATTTTTTTTAGGGGGAGGTTGGGGGATGCATGCTCTCTGCTCAGTTGGGCATTTGTTTGAGAGGATTTAACAACTGTTAGGCTTATGTTACGATAAAATGTTTTGTGTGCAGTTTTTTAGGACTTCTTCCCTGGAGAAGGGGGAATCTCATTCATGATGGGGGGGGGGGGGGGGGGGGAGGGAAATTTGAGGGGTATCAGCTGGTATTTTCCAACCAGCTATGGTGTCAGCTTTTATATTTTTGTAATGTACACCTATACTGCTATCTTGTGGCAAATTTTGGTCCATGGGCTCAGTGGGGTAAATTTTCCCGCAGGTGGGGGGGGGGGGGGGCTTTTTTCCTGTTTGAGGGGTGTCAGCTGGTATTTTCCAACCAGCTATGGTGTCAGCTTTTATATTTTTGTAATGTACACCCATACTGCTATCTTGTGGCAAATTTTGGTCCATGGGCTCAGTGGGGTAAATTTTCCCGCATTAGGGGCGTTTTCGAGGGGCGTCAGCTGCCGCTTTCCGACCACGTGGGCTGTCAGCTTTTATATTTTTGTAATGTGCCCCTTGGCCACTTCCACTTTGACCAAGTTTCATCCATGGGCTCAGTGGGTTGAATTTTCCCGCATTTGGGGCGTTTTCGAGGGGGCCTGGGGGTCGCCCCCGACCTATTGGTACCAGCTGACACCCATTTCCTGACTCACAGTCATGGGCTAAATACATTTCAGGGGTCAAACCTTCTGGGCTCGATGGGGTAAGTCAAGATGTCGCAGGCTCCTGGTCTATTCAGTTCGCTTTTCCCCTCCCAGGCACAGGTGACGCCGAACCATTAATAATAATAATAATAATAATAATAATAATAATAATAATAATAATAATAATAATAATAATAATAATAATAATAATAATAATAATAATAATCAATCAATCATGTCAGTGTACCACGTTTCGTTTCATCAAAGGTTGAATTAACAAGATTGACAACGCTATTAAAGTTCCGTATCACCGCACATACACAATTAGTACGTAGTTCAGTTTACACATTCTGTGTAAGTTATCTTGGGTGGCATATCCTGTATTCATACAGATTTATGCAAATTATGCAAATTGCTCAAGGTTGATGTTTGGGAAACCAAGCTGGAAATATTCATAAACCACATAGGAACCTAAATCAATGAAAAAAGTTCAACGGAAATAACTTTTCTAGGCTTGTAAATTGTCTAATGGACTATAGACAGTGTTGGGGAACTCAAGACTGCCATGCTGGATAGACTGGTTTGGAGGGGATACATTCATGGTGCCCGTAAAGGCATTGGCTAACTCAGCCTATGTTCTCCTCGGCCTAGTATGTTGAATGTTGAATATGATGAATCCGACTCAACGCCATGATAATGGAAACTTGGAGTAGGGGCGCCCCATTAGCGGTCCTGGGGCGCCCCAACACCCAGTGTGGAAAACTTTTGGGGGCGCCCCCCTCCCCATGCTTGGAGCGCCCCAAATCTGGGGCGCTCCAAGGAGTGCCCCAGGACCCGTCAGCTCCCGGGGCGCCACAACTTCCCGGTCGCAGTGATTTAGGGCGGTCTAAACTCGGTAATGTAATCATATTCCTTTATTATAGGCTGTGACGTAACTGGCGCCATAATAGTAAGCGTAACCTGTGCTCGTATACCATTATGACGCCATAGTAGTATACGTCCACCAGTTCCACTTGCAGCTTGGTGGTCATTTCTAGGTTACCCTGTTGGCTCCATGGGGCTGTCTAGCCGACTAATAAGCCAGTTTAGTTTAGTTTAGTTTAATATATTCATTTTCACATTTCACAAATCATTCAAGTACATGGCGCAATACATTACATTCCTATTTGGGAAAAGTACATATTCTAATATATGGATTATAATGTATATCAATGAAACAAAGTTGAGGAACCTACTGGGAATCTTAGCTTGTTAGATGTAGACCCCCTGACGATTTTTAAAAAAATATGGTATAAGCGTAATATGATTAAACCAAGCAAATCGGCAAAATCATAAATAGGAATAGAAACAAACGATGTAAAATTCATGTGTATTTACACTATATACAAAAAAGCATACATATTCTGAATCTCAAGTAAATGAGATATAAATGGGTTAGAATTAAGCATAATTTTTTTAACGAGTGATTTAAGTAGGTTAAGAGTAGTTGCATCCTTTATGGTTTTATCTTAAGAATTCCAGTTATGGGGTCTGTGAAAAATACAGTTATGCTAGAAAGTACTTTTCTGCTTTAAGGTAAGTGATAGTCATTTAACTGTTCAGTATTGTACGCAAAGCCATGCAAAGAATTATTTTGATGAATTTCTTTTTCAAGTCATTGGGGATATTATTTCTGTCAAGCTGATACATAAACTGATATAAATGTAAACGATAAAGGTGATTTAATTTAAGAATATGTTTTTGACGAAATAATTTCTCATTACGTGCTCTAAAGGGAGCACTGCATATTCTTCTCATTACTTCTCTATTAAGCAGTATACAGGTATGAGTGTGTCGGTGCAAATGGTGTGCATAAGGTGGATCTGATTGTGTTTCATAGTTGCCGCATGCACACTAATCCTACCGACACACGAATAAACCTGTGCATCATCTGTTTTATAGAATGGTGCAAAAATTATGCTATTTATGGCCCAAAATTAATTTTCTTAAAAATCATGCATCTGGAACCCCCCCCCCCAAAAAAAAAAAAACAAAAACAAAAACAAAAACAAAAAAAAACATGCTTCCGGTAATAACCGGATGTATAATTTTCCAAATGTGTTTGTAACATATTTTCTGTCCTATATTTACATTTTTGTACAATGCAACACTATGACCTACCTTTCCAGAGAAAGACTCTCAGATGGAATACCCCCTTACTCTCATCTGATTTTCTTTTTCCATTTTTTATTCGTCAGGAGACTACTACCGTATGCCTTCATGTGCTATATTTGGATGTAAGTTGGACCGAGGTGAACGTGTCGCAGTGCTTGGTAGTGAACGAGCCGATATGGGTTGTAAACTCTTTTAATTCGTCACGTATTTTGTAAACGGATGATTTTACACATAAAAAATCCCATAATTAAGGCTATGGTCACAAAAGAGAGCGGCGAACGACCGATTTGCAGCCTGCTCGGGCGCCGCTGGAATTTAGGCATCGCCCAACGATTTTTAGAAAAATCGAGCGGACTCTAAAGCCCTAGCGATGCCCGGGGGATGTCCTGTCGATTTACCGTCGGTCTCTGGTCGATTTAAGGGAAACTTGGCGAATTCGGGGGATTTTTCTCCGCCCGGCGTCCGGGCAGGGACCAAATGATGACCCACCGATTCCCGCGACCCGCCGGTCTTCGCCGCCAGGAATTTCTCTGGAACAACCTGAGTAAATTATGTGATTGCCCCTTGGCCATCAGTTCAACGTTTTCTGTTCTGCATCTGACAGGTCTACGATGCCGTTGATTCCACCTCAATGACCATTCTAGAGCCTTCGATTTTTGACCTAAATCGCTCGACGGCGACCGCTCGATCAAGCCGGTCTCCGAGCGGTGACCGCCTGGGCACCGAGCGTATTTTGGGCGCCGAGTGAAAACTGAACAGGCGCCTCCAAAATTTTAACTCCGTGCTAAAACTTCAGCGGCGACCGAGCGACGCCCTACATTACAGCAGTACTCGGGCCCCCGGGCGGCCGCTGCTCGGTACCCGGGCGAAATTGGCTTAAAACTCGCCGTCCGGCCGCCAAGCAGGCTGATTCGGGGCTTTGGGACCATAGGCTAAGATAAGGTAGAGTAATTGCACAATACAACATGGTTAATGCCAGTATCTGAAAAACGTTTTTTTTTTTTTTAGTTTGTTGAGGACTCCATTGTTTCTTGCCACAGTTTTGAAAACATTGTTGATATAAGAATTCTATGTTAGATCACGGACAGTTTGAGCATGAGCAGATAAAGGTAATTTGGGACAAAAATCTAAAACACACTGACACGAATACTTGGTATGTGCTAATGATTGTGCACCCATCATGCCCAATGTACCCAGGTGGAAGTATTCTTTTCAAGGGGAAATAAAAGCTATTCATGAGTCACCTCTGTCACTCTTTTATTCAAAGTGCACAAAAATGACCTCTCCATCTTTAGACTAGCCGGATTCACACGGGAGACCTTAACTTAAAATAAACTTGTGATCAAGTTGATTTCGATGTTAATGACGTCACTCGTGGTCACTGGAGCGTTGAACCTTAAGTTTAGCCTCATGTGAACAAAATTGCATCCAGTTGATTACAAGATCAGATCACAAGATTAGATTACAAAGCTTTGTTCTTTTCCAGAATGGGATGATAACGAGGTTGTTGGAGCGTGTCGCATCAACTCGATCACAAGGTTTCTTGATTTTGAAACGTCTTGTGGTTAAGTCGTAATCAGCTATTGTATAAAACACACAATGACATTATAAGGCACGTTCACACACAAACGGAAATCGAATCGAAATCGAAACGAAAAGATTCGCTGTACATTCGTTTACTACATTCGTTTACTACACGGGATCAACGGCGCCAAGATAGCGTGCAGTGCGTATGCTATACAGTGCATGCATCCCGTAACGTAACACACACTGCATACACTGCACAATAGGACTGTACTCTTCCGGTCTTCAGTCCCGATTCCCAAGCTGTACTGGGTATGGATAGCACGGGCATAATTTCGACATTTTGTATTTTGGTTACCCCTTTAACAAGTGTATCTTGAACATCTCAGTATTTTCGTGGCCAATCCAGCAGGGAGTATAAGAAATCTGATATGAAAGAGGAGAAATGTATAATTACTGAGGAATTAGGCCTACTGATCACAATTCAGAACTTAAAGTATATCGTAGCTGAATTTCCCTATCATGAAATGGGGAGAGCGGATATGTCCTAATTAACCCCCTCCCCAGTTTCCTTATATAAAGGCGCCCTCAATTTCTTATATCACGGCAGTACCAGAATATGATTTTTTGTTTTAATTTTCACTAGAGGGCGCTGCTCTGTGGCGACCACGGACTCTTTTTACTTGCACGGATTTCTGTTTATTTTCTACGTTTTGTTTCTTCGTTTTGGATTGTTTTGGCATCTTTTTGTTATTAGTAGTTCAATTTCTAACTAATTCATGACTATGGATAAGTGCTGGCTGACAATGTGCGCGAAAGGCGTGTTTTTGATCATCTTGATGGGAGCTCTGGCTAACAGTGCTTTCGCAAAACGCCTGTACAACATGATAGGCTTGGAATAGGGACGCCTTTTCCGGTCACTCGCATAAAGTACGACAGGGAGTCATTGATAAGGCTCGCCGGCGACAGTAAGACAGTTCCTGAGCTTAGCTATGATATTCCAAAGGATGTGAGGAGACGTAAGAGAGGAAAGAAAGGTGGAGTTAGAGCTCGTTTACGGAGATGTTTTCGCCCCCCACTGCCCTCAGTCTTAACAGGTAACTGCTGTTCACTGAGAAACAAAATGGATGAATTGAAAGCATGCATGAAATTCAGATATGAGTACCGTGACAGCTGTTTATTATGTTTTACTGAAACTTGGTTCTCTGATGCTGAGGTTGATACGGCCATGGATGGTTATGTTTGTGTGAGGGGGACCGTACAGCAGCATCGGGAAAGGTGACGGGAGGTGGTGTTTGTGCATACATACATGAGAGATATTGCCATGAAAGTAACATCACCGTGAAGAACACTTTCTGCTCCGAAAACATTGAGCTTCTCTCTATAGCAGTACGTCCGCACTACCTACCCAGAGAGTTTAATAATATCTATGTAACAATTGTATATATTCCACCAAGTGCAAATGTGGATGTTGCTGCCACAAAAATCCAAAGTACTATTCCCCAGAACACTAATCTTGCTCCAGATTCTGTGCAGATTGTGTTGGGTGATTTTAATAGCTGTGATCTACACATTGCAATGCCCCACCTGTATCAGTACATTGACCTACCAACTAGAGGGAATCGCATATTAGACAAATGTTATGGAAATATTCGTGACGGTTACAAAGTAGTAGCCAAACCACCCCTGGGAAACTCTGACCATAACATCATTCATTTACTCCCGCAGTACAGGCAGAAATTGAAGCGTGAGAAACCAGTAACCAGAAAAGTGAGGAAGTGGATCAACGATGAAACGGAGTCTCTACGAGCTTGCTTTGAGTGTACAGACTGGCAGGTCTTTGTAGACGCATCAGCATCTCTGGATGAAACCGTGAAAGTGGTTACAAGTTATACGAGGTTCTGTGAGAACATGTTAATCCCTGAGGTAATAGTGAAGGCATACCCCAATAATAAACCGTGAGTGGATAAGAAATGGACTTCATACATAGGAAGATTCAGGCTTTTCAGAATGGTGACTCAGTGAAACCCATCGAGAGGGACTTCAAGAAATATATTAAAGACAGAAAGAGACAGTTTGGAAAAAAATGTAGACAATAAGTTCCAAGAAGGAAACTCTAGATAAGCCTGGAGAGGACTAAAACTGTTAACAGGTTTTGAAAATGTAAGCAAAAATGAGAAATGTAATATCATTGGTGATGATGTCTTTGAGTTTGCTCAGAACCTGAATGAGTTCTACTGTCGTTTCGAGGGAAATTCTCAGACTCAAAGTCTGGAGGAATGTCAAAGAAACATAGAAAGGTGTCTAGTTCCAAGTGAAAGAATACATGTAGATGTTGGAAAAGTTAGAAAGATTATGCAGACAGTTAAGGTGAATAAGTCTGTGGGTCCTGATAGTATATCCGGCAAACTTCTCAAACCTTGCTCTCAACAATTGGCTGAAATTTTTTGTCTTTTGTTTCAGTGGTCTCTGGATACGTCACATGTTCCAGATCTTTGGAAAAACGCCACAGTCATTCCAATTCCTAAAAAGTCAAAACCAAGTGTGCTGAATGACTCTAGACCTGTTGCTCTGACCCCAATAATCATGAAGTGCTTTGAAAAATTGGTGAAGGAAGTCCTGATCAAAGAGACTTTAAACTATCAGGACCCTCTTCAGTTTGCAGACAGGAGTAATAGAAGTGTGGAAGATGCCCTTGCATTCTTGGTACACACAGTTTGTAAACATTTGCAAGAGGCCAAGACATATGCCAGAGTGTTGTTCGTCGACTTTTCGTCGGCCTTCAATACAATTGAACCACAGTATCTGGTTCAAGTATTACACACTGTTATGCATAGTAACCCATACTTGTCTCTTTGGATAGGTGATATTTGGTGATAATTTTCATATCACACAAATACACCCCCGTCTCTCTCTCTCTCTCTCTGTATCTTTCTATTGCACTTTTTGGCTTCCCTCCCTCTCTGCCTCTCTCTCTCTCTCTCTCTCTCCATCCCTTTCTCGTTAATCGGTTCATGTGGGCAAGGTTTTTATTTTTTTCGTTCGTACATAATCACGCTCATATCAAAGGGCCTGTAATTTATTGGCCGACATATTTTGGATTGCAGTTTGTAGCACTCTACCGATATTTTGTTCTCCTCCTTATCATTTCTTTTCTTTCTTCATTTCGCCCACTCTCCTTAAATACAATTAAAAAGCTCTTTTTAAGAACCACTCTTTTATTGTTGGCTGATTTAATTTTATTTTCTGAGTTCAAGAACATAAAATGAATTAATCTAATATTACCCACCACCCCCGGAAAAACAAGTATAGATAAAAATATATTTCAGACATTAAAAATTTACTTCTAAATACATATACAAAGAAAGTAAGTATATGGGTAAGTAACCGTATAATGAACTTAATTACGTGAACGTACGAGACCGTCCTCAAGAGCGAATCGCCTGGTGCTTATGGCGGCATCAAATACAATTTATGTAAACCTGTGTAATGTTCTTAATAGCAGCGTAGTTTTCAACAAAATGCAATCTCAAACATTCTTCGAAATTGATAAACGTTAATATGTGTAATTTTTTTCTAATCTTCTCTTCCACATCAATTTGTATATGCAAAATGAATAAAATGATAGGGTGTTTTCCCCTCATATGACTTATGTTTACATCAACTATCTTCACCAAATATGATCGACATCTTAGACTTCTTCCATAGATCCGCGCAGCAAAGTTACATTGATTAAACAATAATGGAATGGTATTTAGGAGTTCTAGTAGTAGCAGTGCAAAACACTTACAAATTTAAATTAGCATATAATAATCCCAAGTATAATTATGAATTTCAAGAAATCAATGATCTCATCCAAAATGAAAGGCAAGCAGAAATGTGAAATTGATAATAGTAAATAAATCAGGCTAATAAATCATTGTGCAACTTGAAATAGCTCATTGTCTTTACCCTTCTGAGTTCTGAAATAAAAAGGAAGCATAATTATATACATCTAATTATCACTATCAGGACCATGTCAGCATAAGTGTGGACTGGCTCGCAAGGCAGGAACAGAGCAAAAACAATTATTAAATAGTTAGTGTATCGCCTTATCAATTTCGCAGTAAAATAATATTCTATTTTTAGTAAGCGCATACTTAAATTTAAAAAAAAAGCTCAAAACTTGTATTATTCTGAAATGCTCATTATACAATAAGAAGGTTTTAGAATGTATAGACCAATTTCACGGCCGGTTGATGTATTTGGCCCTCTATCGGCGACGCCATTGCTGCTGTGGGCAAGCGCGCTGACCGCGATTGGCTCTGTCTACAAAATGAATGTAAGATATGAGATATGCCCCAATATTGCTCCATTTACTTTATTCTAGATCAATAAAATAAAGCATGGATACATGGGTAGATGAGGTAAGACAATGGTCATATCTGACGGATGAAGGTATGATGTATTTTTGTAATTTTGATGGTTTTTCAACTTAGTTTTGTCAGTAAAAGTACGATTGCAGCATAGAAGCCGTAGTAAACGGGAGCCCTAAATCTTACCCTGTTTACAAAGTCAAGTTTTCACTCATTAAATTTTACGCCAAAGTACATAATGATAATGTTTCTTGACTTAAAAGTCCCTTCTGTTGATGTTTTTACCCACTGGCGACGAATTCCTTCACATTGCTTACGGATACCTGTGTAGGGAGTACGGCTTCTCACACAAACAGGCTTCATGAGTCAAAATCGAGTGAATTTCACACTCAGTTAGCTTCCATTTTTTTAAACTTTCTCTAATCCTTGTGGCATTTGAGCACCGCACAGCTGCGACCTGAACTTCCCTGATAATTTCTCATTGCAAATATTAAAATAAATCTGCATATACTGGTCAAAATAGACAAAAAATCGAACGAATGTACATAACGCGCTATTGACTTGTGTACTATAAAAGTTGGAGCGCCCACCCCAGTATGTTGAACTGTGTCGAACAGTCTGCTGCCCTCTTGCGTTGTGAAATTGGTCTATACAAACTGAAGAGAATTTACCAAAGAATTAGGATAGCCTTGTCATGTAATTCTCTAATAAAATGCATGTACTACAGATTTGCAGTCGGGATGACCAGCTTCATTTCATTATTACCTAGTTCTCATACACTGAATTGTCCGGCTGCAGTTATCATTTTTCTGTAATGTTATTGTGTGAAATTTCGTCGTTTCCTCACTAACAGAAACCGATATTGTTTTACGGAATGCATAAGTAAAATCAGGAATAGCGTAAAATGAAAGTTCACAGAAAAAATAAAATGTTATGCATGTACAGCACTCGGAGTCTGCTATAATGTTGTAAGTTTCCACTGACACGGGCATAGACTCGGGACAAAGAAGTGCATTTTCTCTCAAGTTACCAAAATGGATTTAGTGCCTTTTGGAAGAAAGTTCTTCATGATTCTGCTGCTCTAAATCATATCTGGAGAACAACTCAGGTAACTTTATGTACATAATCGATATGTAGCACTGAAGATCAAATAGTTTCATAGCCCTGTCAAGCAATGTACATTGGTATACCCTAGGTTCCAAACAAACTTGATATCTCAAGTCCGGGACAATAAACGTTAATTTAAATTTTACAGGCGTTTACATAACTCGCCTGCCGGGCTGCAGATATTTCTTCGTAGCTGTTGTCGTTGTTGACTTTCAGAAGATCTTGGTAGGTATGTTGTTTGGATGTATCAAAAGCAGAGTTCTCATACTGAGGTGATACGTCATTTGAGACCTTCGATGATGCGGCTGCTGGTGGCCTTATGATCGTTCGCCTTTTCCTAGACAAGACAGAATTAGTACGCAATTTTTACCCCATGCAGTTACTCACTTAGTATTTCTAAATCGTTCTCCTAAAATATGAACTATAGCAACATGTAAAATATCAACGCCTATTATTCTCTTTTCACAAGTTCTTTTTGATATGGATATGATATAAATATGACATTTGTGCATTTTCTCCAATAATTTGTCCTATGTTCATTCAAATTTAAACTTGTGCACAATTAATGGTTTTCATCTTTCATATTTTTAAATTATACACATATAGACATAACATATAAATTTCAAATGGCAAGTGTAAGGTACTTCAAACATGGTGGTGGTTTTTGTCGTTGTTTTATCATTTTTATTTCAGCTGGGGGGGGGGGGGTAAAGCCCTAGCCCCCCCCCCCCCCCCCAGCTCCCGTGGCCCCTGTAGATAGGTGGGACTTGAAAATATTCAAAACTACATGTATTTAGAAATATTTGCAAATTTCATTCATGCATGTACTCCATTTGAATGGTTATACCATTTAACTGCTTCTATACGTGATGATAATGTATATATATATATATATATATATATATATATATATATGAATCAATACATCCAATCAAATGATAATTAGAAATTTGAATTACCAAAATAAAACGCTAACTCCTGCAAGAATAACGTTTCCCATCATTGAAATGCCGAACAGAATCCAAGAACTCGTGCACATACGTTGATTACCTGTCAGCATACTTTCATCATTTGTACGGTTTGAGTATTCTGTAAAAAAAAAAATAAAAATAAAAAAAAAATGTCGATTAGTTATTCGTAAATAGGCAGGATTTCAATATTATTCACAACTTTGAAAAATGAAAACAGAAAAGAAAACCAAATGGTGCATCATCACCAGTCCTAAACTGCAGCATTGCCTGTGCATTGTTCTTGGGTAATCTTTTTTTTTTTTTAACATCAGGCTTAACAATACTACGACACCATTACGCTAAATCAATGGTGCGCTAAATATTACACGTCCCTACTGTGTTCCTATATAAACACACACAAAAAAAGAACAAAATCTAACATCATCTGAACGGGAATGAAATATCGACAAAAGAAAATGATGATATCTTATTCATTAACGAGGGCTATTTTCACGATATTGGCATTAAGATCTACAATTTTTCTTCGCAAAATCATCGATTAGGTATTAACAATTTCTTTACCTACAACCCATTAGAATATTTATCTCATGTGGATGATTTTATAGTCAGTTTATTACAGTGGGTTCGACAGACGATGTGATTCTTTATAAAGGCATGAAGATTCTCAAGCAGGGACCCGCAATTGACTCACCTGTCCTGTTAGTCATTATTGTCACTGGTTGTCCTTGTGATCCTTCAATGTCTTCTCGAATCGCAGAGATACGAACTATGTACCTCATCGACGGCTTTAGGCCTGTCACGTTATATTGTAACACGTCACAAGCCATTGTAGCGCAACCTGATGCAAGGTCAACTGTTGCAAAGTGATCTAGAGAGCCGTTTTTAGAATAGACATAAACCTTGTATGCCATTACAGGTCCCTCTCCAACATCAATCGCTGGGTTCCACTGCCTCCATCTTATCACGATGTGGTTTGGACCAGTTTCATATTCGACAGGAGCTAAGGAAAGTACTGGTAGAACTGAAAAAAAAAAATGTTTTATCAATATCAAAACCGTCTTTGCTTCCAAAATGTGATTAAGAATTTCAGCGATGAATGATAATGATAATTATCATGGAAATGATAATTCATTTTTTGTCAGCTGGAAACCTAGTTATGCTGTGTTCCATTCAACCCAGTTAAGCTTCGTTGAAGAGGACAGCCACATCTTTTCTCTCGTAACCAGTTAATATTCATATATTACCAGAGTAGTTAAAACAAGCCAACCAACCAAACAGCCCTCCCCCCCCCCGAAAAATTAATATAATGGATAGGTGATTAATACCCCCGCCACAATGCGTGTGCCAAATTTCATGAGCATGCTCTAAAAATTAGGAAGTAGGTTTTTCTCCCTAATTTAAAGCCATGATATTGCGTTACCATGGCAATACGATTTCCGACATTAAAACAAATAAATATGTCTTGCACATTCAGTTCAATCCAATTCAATTTATTTACCACTTGTGGGACGGAACACCCAATCAGCATATGCTGTTTTTCGTAGGGGACCGACCGACCGACCGTATGCTGATTCAGATGTATACCTCTTCAAACTTCGTTTGGCGGGGGTATGACAAACAAGAAAAAAACCAACAAAAACAAAAACAAAAACAAAACACCTTTTTTATGTTTATTTTGCTTTCAGTTTCAGATCAGAATCAATCTGGACATCGCAAAAGGCCGACAACCCTAGAGGTCAGGCGAACCCCCCCCCCCCCCCCCCTCCCGCACAAGATATCAGAAGGCCTAGGAAACAAGCGTGCAGTTCTCTTGATATGCGGCTATTACTGCCAAATCAATTATGAATTGCACATCATAATGAAAGAGAGGTGGCGTGGTCTAAGGGATAAGTCTCCTGACTGTAAACCACAATGTACGGGGTTCGAATACCTGGCCCACCCCAAGTGTCTTTTATCAAGGCATCCACATTTTATACCCTCGACCCCCGTGTAGTAAGTGGGATGTCTTGCTAAATCTGGGGTCATGATATCATTGCAGGGCCCTCTGCCATGTTTTGGAGAACAGTATACATGCACTGAAGAGGCTATCCTGAATAAACAAAAATATTATTATTATTATTACTATAATTATTATTATTATTATTATTATTATTATTATTATTATTATTATTATTATTATTATTATTACTATTATTGTTATTATTATTATTATTATTATTATTATTATTATTATCATTATTATTATCATTATTATTATTATTATTATCATTATTATTATTATTATTATCATCATCATTATTATTATTATTATTATTATTACTACTACTACTACTACTACTATTATTATCACTAATATTAGCATTATTATTGTTGTTGTTGCTGTTAATTTAATTAAAGCATACGAACCGAATGGTGCGACGATTGGAAGCTTCACATAACCGAACTCAGATGACTTATTCCGAGGATCTCCAATGAAACAGTAAATAGGACTGTCATCAGAAATATCCTCGATGTAGAATGTGAAGTTGAATAATGTTGAAGAAATATCCTGTGCAGGAGTATCGGCCATTTTCCAGTTGTCGATTGAGAAGTTACTAACGGCTACCTTTACATAGTCATGTTCAACGTTTGTCGGTAAATCAACCGAGATTGCACAGGAGAAGATAGCTACACCCGGGTTTGTCTTTTCACGTCTAGTTTGGAAACGATCTTATCATAGATAGGGAGAGGGGGGGGGGGGGAGAGAGAAAAAAAAAATAGAGGATAGAATTAAATCCCAGTGAATAAGATGAAGATCGAAAAAAAATCAAGAAAAAAAGTTTGATGGAGGTATTTAATCACGATAAGATCGACCTTCCCAATGTTTGCTTAAAATAGCTCAGTTAGATTTTATATGCACATTATGATGATGAAAGGAATGACATATTATGAGTAAAGCAAAGCTGACGGTACCTATTTGGCAGTTTTCACCTCTATAGCGTGGATGACATCTACCTGAACGACAAACACCTGTGACTGAGTCGCAATCGTCTTCCCCATCTCTACAGTGACATGTACTGGAACATAGGTTGAAGCATCCTGTAACTAAATAGGTAACATTGAAGAATGATTACTACAGTACACATACTAACCATGCTAACTATAAGCACCACAAGGATTCAAATACACTATGCATATCGCAGTTATTTATTTTGAGTTGTTACTAATTACGATCTATTTGGATTAAGAGGAAAATACAGCAGACTATAATGACGTCCTTACAAATGACACAGGAAGCAGTACAGAAAATGACCCTCACATGAGCTGCAGCTTTCTGGCATGTCAACTGAGTGAGCAGTGAAACCTATTTCACATTGACCTTCCGATGCGGTGCAGAATCCAGAGTCTTTATCACAACCAAGACTCCCTGGACAGTTGCAATGGTCCGTGCAATTGACGCCAAAGAAACCCGTCGGGCAAACGTCGGGCACTGTAATAAAACAAACATGACATATACATCATTTTCAAGATACAGTTTTTAAGAGTACATCGGTGAAAACTGTACTTCAAATTCTACATTGCAAATTTATGAAATGCACGGAACACGTACTACGATGTTTCATATAAAGGTTATTTTGCTACATCTTGTTATAGGACATAAGGCATAAAAATGAAAATAAATGAGCCACTCTTATTTACTTATCATAAACAGCTTCATTAAAAATAAGTTCACTGAAGTTCGTGGATAAACCAATGGATAATATTTTACCCTGGCACCCTTCTCCTGACCATCCATTCTCACAGTCGTTTTCACATCTTCCGGTGAACCCATCACATGACATTTTATCCTTACAACGACAGTCTTGAAGACAGTCTGAGCCAAATTTCCCATCGGAGCATGCTAAAATGGAACATAAATGCAGTTACAAATATTCTGCTTAGAAGGTCTTACAATAATGCATGCACTTCAATTGCCAATGAAAATATAAAATCACGAATCAAATGAAATAAATCTGAAAACATTTACCACATCAGGCTAATTATGAAGAGAGAGAGGGGGAGACGAGGGGAGAGAGAGAGAGAGAGAGAGCGAGGGAGGGGGCATATAATATCAGGAAAGAAGGATATGCAGGATGTATCACCTTTCATTTGACCCTTTTTCTACATATAATTCGGGTAGACTGTGCAACTTGCGGTCATAGAAAGATAGTGGCAACTTTGTCTTAATGCCCCCATCCCCGAGACAAAAAGAAATATCCAGATCAGTGTTATAGCTACAGTGGTCGGCGGTGGACGGGCCCGACCAGCACGGATGATTTCCGTCCACCACTCCTTGTGGAAAGCACTGCTTCCGACCGGCACTCATTTCAGACCGCCATTCTGATTTTTTATCCCATATAGTATATCCCACTAAATAGATGTTTCCAATCATCATCAATGTGTATGTGTACATTGCGCAATCTTTCTTGAATATTTCCCTGTACCGGGGGAACCCAGAAAAGAAATATCATGTCAGTCAGGTATCACGTACTCTCACAGAAATAGAAAACGTAGAATGCGCATACCCATTCACAGAGCACGCATCGCGGTATCGCCGTCGGACCCGCTGGGCGATTCGCTTGAGTGCACACGCCGCCATCTTGCTTAGTCCTCGGTCTCTTCGGCAAGCCCACTCGACCGTATATGACACTGTCAATTTCTGTTTTGAAATTTTCTCCAAAGAGGCCATGCATTTTGAGTTTGGCCTATCTATTCATAAGGCAATTAATTGTGTGCATTATCTACTTGCACACCGGTAGTATAAGTTATTATTTTTTGCCAAGATGAATAAAGAAAGCTTCTAATTAACTCTTTCAAGATAAAACGTTATTCTCCATTTGAGTACCCAAGTATCTTTTTAAGTTAGTTTCCTTATAATTTTCTTGTCAGTTTTCTTTGAGTTTGGGTTCTCTTTCAAGACACATTTCCTTATCTAATTTAATTTTAAGTATTTGAGAAGGGAACTTCACATAAAATAAAAAGAAATACGTGGAATGAAGTATTGTTTTATTTTTTTTTTTTTCATTTTTAAAAACTGAGCTGGAGGGATGTGATTTGTACATGTAGTTCAATGAACATCCTAACCATAATTTGATTTTTTTCCCTCAAGGAAAGGGGGGGGGGGGGGACTTATGAGTTACTTTCACACAATTACAGTACATGCACATGTAATATCATTCACGTGCTCAGTCCTCGATCCCAACACCACATATAAACTCACACACACAATGTCATTCTTCATTACACAAATGCTTAAACAAACATTTACTCAATCAACTTCATATATTTCAGTGCACTTCACAAAAAACAACAACAGTCTAACAGTCAAACACACATACAAAAAACCAAAAGGACAAAAGATATAATATGTAAAGAGAATTTGCAAAACTATGCCACCCAAATAACTACAGATTATTTCAATGAAGTAACGTTCAATGTTTATTCTTTCCCCCAAGAAAAATTCGAGGTTCACATTATTAGTAACAACAATGATGTAAAAAATGGTGATGTAGAAACTGGCAAACACATTGGCAAGTAACAAGTAATAAATTAGGGAATACGCTATTAATCTCCACTTAATTGCTTAGTAGGATATTAGTAGGGGGAAAATTACTGGAGGGCTACAGATGAATTGCCCCCAAATATAAAAAAATAGCCCTTGTAAGTTGCAAAAGAGCCCCCATAAAATTTCGATTAGGTTCAATACGAAATGTAATTCGGAATGAATTTTTCCCCTAATCAGTACGTACATTACATGGAGTCCATGGCCCTACGCAGCAAGGGGGGGGGGGGGGGGGGGACCCAGAATTTTTGATAAACGCAAAAAAGCCATCGTGACCAGCTCGGTGGCTTTGCTCCATAGCATTTGAGCTTTTTCGAAAATTTTTACATGTCTTGCCCCCCTCCCCCCCCAAAAAAAAAAAATTCTGCGTATGGCCCTGATGGAGTCAATTGCTATATGATCATCATATAAGCCCAATAGCATAAAAATGCAACAAAAACAGTCAACTTACAAGACACGTTACATGTACATGTATTACATAATTTTGTCAGAATATTTTTCTAGTCAAATTCAAGATTCTTTTTCCTTTATATTTTGTGAGTTATGTCAATGCACAAGACATTTCTTGCTAAATTAACTTAGTGCACAAGCTATTCATATTTTCAAACAAACAGGTGCATATGTCGACAGGCTTATATTGAAAAATTCAGAACTCCTTTTAAATTCTAATGGTGATCGTTCTTCAATATCCATGATGAATACTTTATGTTTTCACATTAACTCATACAAAAGAAAAAAATAACAATATAGTTTACATTCTACACAGCGTTGTTTCTTCAACTGTGTCTCAATAAAACTGCACTGGAAATAATTACCATAAAATTGGGATAAGGCACAACAAAGGCAAGTAAACTACAGCACATCACAATAGAATCACAGCTCATACATATGAACCTATTATTACAGCAGTAAACTGTGCAACATGCTGCTGCAAATTTTACTTAATAAGTACCATTCATACATGTATCACATCTATCACTTTCCATTTTTCTGGGCAACTCATACTGCAGCAAAGTAGAATGGTAATGATTTATTGGCAGTTGAAATATTCTGGTGTGACATTTGATAGTGAAATAAATTCTGCACTTGCGACACTTCATGAGACATGAGTACTTTTAAGAAGAAAAAAAAATTGACTTGGGAATCTACATCCCACCAAACCAAAATCAGTGATGTCCTGATCATGACACTCAGCTATGAAAGCAAGGATTTTTTAAAGACAGTATATTGCATCATGCTATATTGCATCAAGCTGAGATGAGCACCACTCATACATTTATCAATCTTCCACTATTGCAACTGTACAATACTTAAGTACAAAACTATTGCAACTGTACAACACTTAAGTACAAAATATACATGTATGTATTTACAATATAATTTCTGAAAATGGCAAATTATGGCAAGTTACGGAAATCGGCAAAAACTTGAATATTATTTCAGTGACTGAAGTTGCACATAATGAAGTGAGCATAATGCAAAGTATCAAATGAGCACAAAAAGTAAACAGAATGCATAGTCCATAGTGATAAATAACAAAACCTATTGCATCATAATCATAATTAAATCAGTATATGAGAAAGCATCTTTGCGGTGAAGCTTCTGACGACAAGGGCTGAAATTTCAGTTTCAAGTAAGGATCCATCGATCCAGTCCATATTCACTGTCACTGATGCCTAAACAACACCAACTTTGACAACGCCTTCCGGATGACAGGTCCATTGATCTTTTCACTATGCCGTTTTGCCAGGTGATGCATTCGGATTTTGAGATAAGAGGCAGCTATTCTCCTCACTAAGAGAAATACGTGATTACAGTCTGCTGGTGAATCGAACATGTGATCAGACAATGAAGAAAAGATACCGCTGTGACCAACTTCTTGAAGGACTGCAGTGCAAAAAGCATGCGGGAGGTCACGAGACTGTGGAAGATTACCGCAAGTTGCTTTGAGAAGTCGTTGTAGGCATTTCTCGCCTGTCTCGCAAACCTTAACAACATCCGATGAAGGTCTTACTAGCCCTCCTCTATTTTTCTTCTCAAGGAAACTGCCTTCCATAACTTCACCTGTTGTAAGGGCAGCAGCACACTCTTCACATTTCCAATGCTTCTTGGTCATCCTCACTGTGTATCCAGCTATGTACGGGACTATCGACTTCTTGTAGGAAGACAGAACACTGAAGTTTGGGATATCCGCATAATCGTGATCTGAGTTAGAAGGATTTCGAACTGATAGGTCATACTTTCTGATGAGGTGCAAATCAGTATCTTCATGCCTTGCGTCTGCATCCTTGCTTTGTCCACTGCTTACATGTAGAACAGGGGAGCGTTTCATGAAGAGTTTTGTCAGTGAAAATCACCGACAAATGTTATAAGCTACTGAAAATACTCGCATCTGATTGGCTGAAAGCAAATTAGTCGGTGAAAACCACCGACTAATTGTTTCATGAAACGCCCCCCCAGGTGTGCTATCCTGTGCGGTGCAGTTTCCTCCAAAGCCCTCTATTTGGTGTCGGCTGATCATCTTTTTGTAGGAGTTGGTGAATTCACGAGCTGTTGGATTGTTGTTGCTTCCTAGCGAAGATCTCATGCCACAAAAGAACAGTTCTAAGTGGTCCTGGCTCATCTTGTAGGTGAGCAAGTATTTCAGTTTGGGACTTTCTGCAGCTACCAATTTGTCGTACATGAAGATTGCGCTCTTGATGCCAATCAAAAATCCGAGGAATGGAGTCTTGCGAGGTGTAAGGTACATGTGGTTTCCATGAGCATCTGTGATGGAGCTTAGGTATTTGTATGATTCGTTCATGAATGGTCTCCAGAGGTGTTCATTTTCAGGACGAAGAGGAGCTTTGAAGTTACGTGCCAGTGGGTTTCTTGAGTTCAGTATATCGAAGAGGCTATCAATTCTGCGAATGAAGCGAACTGTGGCACTGCAGCCCTTGAACTGAGGGAGTCCCTGGTCTTCTAAGAATTCTAAGGCATCAGCGACACTTCTGCTCAGAGTTTGTGCAGCAATGTTAACTTTCATATTCTGTTTTTGCCACTGAATGTGAGCGTTCCGCAGCTTGTTGCCTAATCGCAACCCTTCATCCTCCTGCAGCTTATGGAGCTCCTTCAGGTATTCCCATTTGATTGACTTTCCTTCCTCATCTTTCAGAATCCCATTTGATGCAAGAGTGTTTCTCATAAGCTTTAGCATGTGGCAGACATCTACAAAGACACTGACATGGTGGTCTGGGTTGAGTGGGTGAGGGAATGAGGGGACAAGGTCAGGCACTTTCATTGTTGCTCCCAGTGTTTCCAACATCTTCACATGACATGATGGACCATCACACGTCAGAGACTCGATCATTATTCCTACATCTGCCAGCTTACTCAGGCACTGTTGGACAAGATTTGCACGGTCGACACCCGTCATACTCTGTATTAGAAAGTATCCCACAGGTAGTTTCCAGTTCGAGTTCAGAGGTACCACCATGAACACAAGAGCCTCTGATGCAACAGGATTTGTGTCATCCTCACGTTCAGTTCCAACATCAACATACCCATGAAATCTGGTACCATCCCATTGGATTTGCTTCTTTATGGACATCTCATCCAGCATCAGGGCACATACTAGTTCATGTCCATTTTCCTTTGCCTCCTTCGCCTTGAGTTCAAGTGTACGGAATGCCTCCTCTGTAAAGCCAGGTTTACCATCGACAGTGCTGTACCATTTCCGGATGACAGCTGGGTGGGGTAATTGAAGGTCAAAGGTCTTGCGGACATATCTATATGCCTTGGCCGAGTAGAAGCTGAGGGTCAGGGCAAAAGCTCTCAGAGAAGGGGAATATTTTTCCTTGGATGTTATGTCTTTGCTCCTGGACTTGACACATCTCTTCATAATTTCTGCTGGCACATCACAAGTCTTTTCCAGCATTTCCAGCCCCTGTTCTGATAAATAATTCTTCTCTTTCAGTGTCTTCACTACTTCCTGCAGAGAATCCACCTTTTTCTTCAGTCTCCGAGTTTTGGCTTGAGATGTCTTGAGTCTTTTCTTCATGGATGACAGCTGATCATATGCCTTTTCAAGCTTTCGCTTTACACTTCGGGGGCTTTCTTGGATGGAGTATGTATGATCGTGTTTTGAGTGCCACCTCTTCTTGGGAGTTTTTGGGACTTGATTCAGCATAGATTCATTGATCTCTTCAAGCGGTTTGGGTTTGATGGGTGTTCTGCTTTCATGCCCATGGTACGATACTCTGGTTCCTCACTTGAACAATCTTCAGAGCAAAGGGTTTGGTCATCTTCCTGCTGAGGCTCTGGTTGCGGTTGAGCAGAAACTCGTGGGAATGGGGGCTTCCGCTGTTTGACAGTCTGAATTGAGAAGGCAGAGAGAGAGGAAAATATCATAAGTAGAGAGAGAAAAAAAAAAAAAACACTAAATGCAACAGAGCACAGAGTATAAGGGCTAAAAACAGGTAGAAAATTTAAGACATAAATTCCTACTCATTAAAGCATTTTTAATATTTGTGTGACAAGACAACTGACTCCTTGTCATTGTACATACCCCCCCCCAAACAAAAGTGAATAAAACAAAACTTATCATTAAAAAATGCAATATTTGTATCTGATTCTACAAATGGCGTAACAAGTTTAGCAAGTTTAATTTTGGAAGCATAATATTGCATGACAAGTACCTTCAAAAGATGTTGTGGAAAGCTGAACAGTGTTGGAACAGCATCTGAGCGGAGCCGAGTAGTCTGACCTGTCCGGTCGAAGCACTCCTCTACAAAGTGATCGGAACATATGGTTGAATATCGACTGGGCGTCCAGTGGTCTCTCCTCATGTTCACGAGCCATTTCTTGAGGAGAGTGTTATCACCTCTTGGAAATCTGAAATTGAAGAAACACGAAAATATTAGGCCTTTAGAAGCAAATGATTTCTTTTCAAAATAAAAAAAAATAAATAGAAAGGGCTAGAGTTCCAAACACCCCCCAAAACAAAAACAATATATGGGATAGGGTTAGCCTAAATCAGACCATTGGTTTATGTAGAAATATCAAGTTTCATTTCTCATATAAAAAAAAAAAAAATCTGGCATAAAGTTTCCCTAAGGTTTTTTTTTCTTTGATGTATTGTCTTACAAAGAATGTTATTAAGGCACGTCAGATAAGGTATAGTAAAGCATAGTCTGTATTTTTCAGATATAATAAGTATAAACTGCATTTAGATTTTCACAGAATATTTTATGATTCATGTTTTAGTTTGTACTTCAATTGTTTTGGTTGAGCTTGTAAAAACTTGATAAACCTTTTATTGCAGTTATTAACATAAATAAAAGGTTTATTTCAACAAGTTTAATTTTCTGCATACATAAAAAACCAATCTCAGCATCAAACAGATAATGACCTTAATTACTAATAAACTTGTGCATTCATAGAAGCTTTTCTGTATCAGTTTAACACCTTGCTATCTTTGCATTCATTTTTCCCCAAATATGTAAAAACTGTTTAAAATTTCTCATACAAAAATATATGTGATCAAGGTTATGTATCGGCATGTAGCCTCATCAACGGTATCAATCTCATGACATTTTTAATCTAAATGGTAGATGGTAAGGACATCTCCGAACCTGGAGGACGTTACGACTGTTGTGTCATGTCACACGACCCACAGATTTACAGAAAGTAACCCCCAATAACATGTTAACGACACCCATAAAAGCCTTCAAAATACCTCAATTATCAATGGGAAAGTCCTGATAGCACTTGAAAAATAGTGTAGGGAAATGTTTTAAACTATCTTATTGAAAAAAAAAAAAAATAGATCTAGCCTTTCTAGGGTAGACGAAAATTCTCTATTCGTCCCACTTCTCTCTTTCTAGTTATCACTCCAACTCTTGAGATTTGATAGTAGTACTGTTTCATTATTTCATAGACATGATAGACATGTAGCTAATACTGATATGGAAATATTTCCAATCCAGTCTATATGTGTCATACATGTACAACTATCAACATTGAATTCTGAACAGCGCAGGTCGCAGCACCATCCATGAATGATTCATAAAAAACACATTTCATCAAAAAGGCATGGCTAACAAGTTAAAATATAGTCTTGACTCTTGAATCATTTCGATAATCCCATTAAATTGATATTTTAGGCTTTATAGCACGAATTCAAAAGCTTAAAACCCTTTTTAAAGCCACTTCTTTCAGGCACTCCCTTATCATAAAACGTTAAAATGAACAGATGGGACTACATGATAATGTCAAAGCAAGAAAGCTACGTGTAACAGAACAGCATTTAAACACAAAACATTTTCATTACTGCATCTTTCAAATACACTAACCTGTGAAAAGTCTTTCCACATCCTTTTTTCTGACGATTAGTACAGTTGAAAGCCGTGCAAAACGGCATAGTGCTTAACAAAACTGAAAAATATAAAGAATTCTAGCGCTGACATTGATCAAAATCCGCGAACGCAAACAGAGGACTAACCAAGATGGCGGAGGTCACGTGATCACGTGCGAACGCTGGCTATACTTTCCGTACCCGCATGCGCTTTCTACGTCTTCTATTTCTGTGCGTACTCTCCATATCACTCTTTATGATCGCCCAACACTCTATAATAAAGTACCCAGCAGCATTTTAGGGAACAGCACCCCCGTACTGTGGTGCAACTGTGCATGCAAGTAAGCTGCAGCAGACTAACAAGATGCTGAATGATCCCTGATTTTCAAGTTTAAGGTTACTATTGAATGCCGATGTTTGAATAAGACAATGATAGAATTACATTTTTGAAGTTTATTTGCTAAAAATCCCACCATATTTTTCGTGAAGGGTGTTTAAATATTGTCGGTTTTTCTTGCTGAGCGCGGCGCCGAGGTACTGTCAGCTGCTGTAGCTACAGGCTATCCCTAATAGGCATTGCCCCCAGAACTCAAGGGTAGAGACTCGGTAGAAATTGCCTTAGTGGGCTGCTGATTTCATGGCTTTTCAGTAATCGTTTAACAGTTCATTTGTACATATTTTGGGGCGTGCTAGGGTTGATGTTTGGCTAAAACATTACTTTTAACATATGAACTGCCACATTTGCGGATGATACATGTATTTCGTGTATAGCGTGCATAATAGAAAATAGTACGCAGTCGATGTTGCTGAGGTCAAGATCTGGGATTGAAATGGCCGACCACCACTAAAAGGTCCCTAGCTATAACACTGATCCAGATGTGGCAGAATAAAATACTATAATTATGCCTACCTAAAAAAAACCCCAGAGATATCTCTTTTTAATTCATTTAATGCATCTAAAGCTGTTCATACATATTGTATTGTTTCAATGAATATGTTTGACTTCCTTACTTTCGTTACAGAAGACTCCTTTGTAGCCAGCAAGGCAGCTGCATTCATTTGAATCAGGAGGACAAATCTTATTTTCACTACAAGAAGGATCCTCCACTCCCACAGAACCGCATACATGTTCGCAAACAGGGCCAAACCTCTGGTCAACGCATGCTATTATGTGTGTGTAGATATCATTTATATGCACTAATGTTATTCCACAGAAGAAAATTGTACAAATAATAAGCAGCCACGGTAAATTGGAATCACTTAAAACTTATGAACTAATTTGCATGTAAATATGAACATGCGATGAAAAAAAAGAAACTGAAGGAATATTAGACATTCAATTATTCAATTAAAAAAAAAACACAACTAATGAAACAAAAGAAAACTCCATGAAAAGGGAAAATAATGAAAACTGTATCTAACCTGCCCGACCTGAGTGGTGTAAATCATTCAAGAATCAAGATAGCAAAGAATCAAAACGTATCATTGTCATGGATTTCACAGATGATTCAATGACAACGATATTATCATTTCATGAAATTTTAAGAAAAAATAAAATAACAAACAACAAAACAAGAACAAACTAAGAAAAAGACAAAATATAGAACGATAAACACAAAATACATGGGGGTTTGAATGTTCCCTCATGCTTAATGTTCTTCCCGATTTTCCTATTAGTGCAACAGTTGATCGGGACGAAAGACGATTGCGGTTACAATAATTAAGTTTTCTTCTTCCCGGTGGCATAGGCCTATACTGTTGCAATGTGAAGAATGCTGAAAAGAAGATGAATTATTAAAGATGAAATTTGCAATGTTTGATTATAGTGAAGTATTTGTTATGAGAAAGTGCCGAATACAATGGTATAGTAATTTATTTAACTCACCTGAGAGGCAGTTTTTACCAGTAAATCCAGGAGTACAGATGCATGAACCAGTCTGAGGGTTACACACACCTCCGTTATAACAGTTATCACACAGGCGATCACAGATCGGTACATTCCATTTACCAGGAGGGCAAGCTGACAGGAAGAAAATAGTCCATAAATGTATTCTTCTAAAGAATACTTTCATTAAATTCCTTTATACGAATCAGGTCGACGCTTTCGAAAATTAACTCAGCTATTTCATTGGCTGTTCAGCATTGTTCAGACACATTAAATATTCTTTTTTGAACAGAACTTCAAATTAAATAATTCACACTATGAATAACCACAACTTCTTTCTTTGATTTCCTATAGAAATTGTGTGTGGCAATTTTAAAGTTTCGTGTCCGAGTGTAATCATATCCTATAACACGTGGATAATTAATATTTCCATCAATATCAGTATAAAAATAGCAGTATCAATCTCATGGTCGATAACTTTGACAAAGCCAATGTCATGTTTTCTTCCCCTTAAATTGTTACCGATGCAGACTCACATTAAATACTGTATCTTGGACTATTCATACCCTTTGATTTCTCGCAGACAAATTTTAGTTTAAGGCTGCAAGACATGTCATCCCAGCCTCCATTTCCGTGTGCGACACAGAACTCGTAGCCCTGAACATTATCCGGACTACCTGACATCCACCCGTTGAATCTTCAACATAAGAAAATAGAAAATATTGGGAAACATGTTCTACATCTTCATGTGCGCATACATTATCCCCATCCTTATCTGTCAAAAAAAAAAATAAACAAAAAAATAAACAAACAAACCGAGGCTTTGGAGGGAAAAAATGGACCTTCTTCCACTCCCTTCTTCTTCTTCAAAGAAGATCAGTAGTATAAACCACAATCCTTTATTTAGTTCAACTGTAACACTTTAGGATCTATATCAAGGAGTTTTGTTACCATAGTTACTCTTCCCGACTCTCCTCTACCCCTCTGTATCTTCCTCTCTTTCCCTCTCCCTCCCTATCCTGGATATTCTTCTATTTGCTTGAAAAGACGTCAGCCTTTCATCATCTTCCTTCGCTTCCCTTCCCCACTCTTCCGCTTCCAGTAGATTTCACCCGATTTCTTTACTTGTTTTCCTTTTCTAGCTGTATAAATCTGTTATGCACTGTATACGAATGCTTGTATTTGATGACACATCGTATATTTTTGTTTTGTTCCTGTTGTTTTTATTATTGTACGGTTTTTTTTACTCATGTAATATAGTATGTATATATTCTTTTAAACCATATCTCTGCAGTCGTAAAATTGTGAAATTATGGAATTTTGAATGAACCTTTAATCCACTCAGTGCAATTACCTTGAATTTCGTAGCGGAGTACCGTCCGCCCATAAAAAGGCACCTTCCTTGCGGAGAGTATCTAGTCCGAACCAGAATGTTTCACTGATGCTGTTTGTGACATTTCTCTGTATTGTTATAAAACAAGGTGATTTTGGTTTTTGCGACATAATGAAAAGGAAAGTGCATGACAGAGAGGAGTGGATAAAGAACTGACGATCCGTCTCCGGTGCATGTACTATGGAGAAGAAAAAGAAGAGAAGAAGAAGAGAATAATAATAATGATAATAATAATAATAATAATAATAATAAGAAGAAGAAGAAGAAGAAGAAGAAGAAGAAGAAGAAGAAGAAAAAGTAAAAGAAGAACAGATTATCCGTACGCGAGCCCCTACTCCATCTAAAAGAATTAAGTATGAAGTATGAATGTAGATGTATTTTTGCATAGGCCCTGCATATTAAGCTGTTTCTGCTGCGTGTATTAACACTAGAAAGGCAGGGGACAGAAGGGGCATATAGAGGTGCCAGAGAAAGTACGAATTATTGCCTTAATCTTAGTTATTACATGTATTTTTTTCTCAGAAGGGAACGGACGTTTGTCCCTCTTTCAAAGACAAATAGTTGGTATTTGGCTGTTTAAAAAAAAGAAGGCAGTTTGCATGTTCTCCTATTCAGTTTCGGATCTGTTGTTTGGGTCTATATCTAAAAATCTTCGAACTTTTATTTCAGGATTTTCCACAAAGCTACCGCTTTGAATGACTTTCTTTTTAAGATTAAACGGAAGGATTCACCTAACTGCTCCCTATTTGCTCCCTACGTGCTCCCTATTTTATAAATGTGAAACGGTTACCCAAATTTGACCTCCTTGCCAAAATTTCCGAGAATAACAGTTCTGTCATCAATGTTACCAACTTTGAAAAACTTTTTGGAATCTGTAATGACAAATTTGTTTCATTCTTATGTGTTGTTGATGAAATATCATATTTATATCTACAAGTCTAGTAATAGTCTCGCCAATACTGTAGCATTCATTTTTTTTTTTTTTTTTTGCTAAAAAGCAGAAAGAAATGGAATATTATGTAGCAAAGAAGAAAAACAAACTAACTACCCATTTCAAGAAATGGCGTTTTGAGATTTAACTCCTCCCTTGCAATCCTCGGACCAATGTAACAGACTAAGTTACGTTTATTTGTGCCTTATTACTTTTTTTTCCGTATAGAATGCCACATGCATTTAATATTCGCCTGTTTTCACATGTAGTACAATGTACACTGTAACACTACCATTACGTCTGGGACCGACCTTTTACGTCACCATCCGAAAGACGTGACTCAGATTCGAACCCGTAGGTCCGCTGAATCAGTTTAGTTTATAACTTCTATTGTTAGCTGCATTACAGGCACACGCACAAAGCCTAGTTGTGTCAGCCTAGAGAGCTGACATTGATCGTTTAACCCATTACCTTCGGGTGTGGGGTTTGCAGGATCCCTTGCGGAGTGGCTTGAATGGGCTGGGTCTGGTAGAGGGGCGATTTTCTTTATATTTGAGTGTTTTTGTTTTGTTTTTGTTTTTTGTTTTTTTTGGGGGGGGGGGCAGGTGTGTGTGTGTGTGTGTTGTGTGCGTGTGTGGGTGTGTGTGTGTGTGTGTTGGGGTGAGGATGTGTGGGGCATGTGGGGGGGGTATGGGTGCGGTGGGTGTGGGAGGCACGTTTGTGTAGTGTGGATCCCCCTGCTCCTCGGCCTTATTCCACTCTCCGCAATGCTCAGATTTTTTTCAGCTAATTGGTGAGGGTGAGACTGTTAATTAGCTATAGACCAATTCCACAACGTGAGAGGGCAGCAGACTGGTCGCCCTACTGCTGTGTGCACCCAACTCTTTTCAGTACATAAGTCAATAGCGCGTTATGTAATTCATTCGATTTTATCCTATTTTGGACCAATGTTTATGCAGATTTCTTTTAATGTTTGCAATGAGGAATAATCAGGGAAGTTCAGGTCGCAGGTGTGTGGTGCTCAAATGCCACAGCAATTGGAGAAAACTTAAAAATTGGAAGCTAACTGAGTGCGAAATTCACTCGCCTTTGACTCATGAAGCCTGTTTGTGTGAGAAGCCGTACTCCCTACACAGGTTTCCGTAATGAATGTAAAGGAATGCGTCGCTAGTGGGTAAAAAAATATCAGCAGAATGGAATTTGAAGTCAAGAAACATTATTATTATGTAGTTTGGCGTACAATTTAATTAGTGAAAACATGTAAAAAAAAAGGTAACATTAACGGCCGCTCCTGTTTACTGCGGTACTGCAGTACCGTGAGTGCGACAGTGCCAGCAGTGGGGCTGCCATGCTGCAATCGAACTTTTACTGACAAAAATAAGGGGGAAAAGCAACGAAAGTACAAAAATACATCATACCTTAATCTGTCAGATATGGCCATTGTCTTACCTTATCTACCCATGTATCCTTGCTTTATTTTATTGATCTAGAATAAAGTTAATGAAATAATAATACTTTGTACACAGCCAGTCGCGGTCAGTGCACTATCGCCCTGCCGATAGAGGACCAAATACATAAACCGGAGATGGAATTGGTCTATAAATAGTCGCTCGTTTAGTGGGGTTGATGTCAGCGGCGATCCTTAATTGGGTTCACTTTTTCCGTCTCGGAGCTTCGCTCTTGAACAATATTTGACTTGTAACTTAATGTTCTGCCTTTTTTTCCTTCTCAAACAATTATTCTTTTTTATGTTCAGTGATTTTGTTATATTAATCATGCAAATCATTGTAACTATACTGTGATTCTTTATGATTTTTCTGATAAAAACATAAATGAAAAAAAACAAAACTTCGCACAACCAAACTGATAATTTTCTAGTCAGCTGAAATAATCAACTATCTGCCATTGTTCTTCTTTACAAAGAGGAAACAACATTAACCTACAAATATCCTGAAGGTAGAAGCCACTAAACGATATTTTCATGTTATGTTATTTACTTACGTCTATTTCTGCGGTCTTTAGTTGGGCCAGCGTTCCTCCAAGTTGATGGCAGTATTCCGTTGCATTGAAATAACTTGCTGTGAATGATGGCATGTAATACTGGACAGTCGGATAATCACTCCATGCTTCATTCATTACTGAAACATAAATAATGATATCCATTATTGAACTGAACTGAATTGAAACGGTTTATCACATTGCACTTCGCAGCCCAATTAAAGGCTCGATAATGTACAATTCACAGGTTTTGCAGCGAAATAGTACAAAACTGAATAAAAGCATCAGATTCGGTTTAAAAAATATTCTGTACATGAAGTATAGAATAACAGTCAACTGTGTTATTTGCATAATCATCATCATTTAAGTTTAAAAAAAGAAAGTATTTAAAATAGCGCCAATGTACAATTCAATAATCTTTCGAGAAGATATAGATTACAGTATTGTCTAGAACGGAAGTTGAGGAGCACCTTTTTGTCCGCTAAACGAAAGGTGCCCTTCTACTTCCACTGTCTTAGCCCGACGTTCCACCACCTCTGGTCTCATACTAAGTTGCACTTAATCAATTCATGTCAGAATTGACACTATCAAAGCTATAATGTGAAAGTGCTTCGGCCACGTACGTGATGGGTGCTGCATCGTATGAAGATTATAATTGTGACTGAAGAAAGAGGCGGCGGGACGTTGCGAGTATGTTCACTCTGCCTTTATTATGCCGAGCTTTCGACCCTGTGACAGGTCTTTCTCAGGACTTGAGATACAAAACAAAAGTTAACCAATTACAAGCATGCAACAAAACAACGAAATGAAAACAGCATTATAACACAAATACAAACGTAAATAACAGAAAACGGTGTTAGCAATTACAAAACTTTCTGTTATGTGTTTCGTTGTTTTGTTTTGTCACAATTATATATAAACACACACATTTGTGGTCAAATAACGTATATAACAGCTTTGGCATCTCTCGTGAAAATAGACATATGTGAAATCAGTTGAGAGAATAATTATAGCGTAGCATGAATCAAAGCGGAGACATTTTTCAGCCTTTGCAAAATTTCCAAAAATGTAGGCCAGCTCTGGAACTTTGATTCATGCTACGCTATAATTATTCTCTCAATTAATTTCACACACACACACACACACACACGCAAATATAATTAATTCCTTTGTTGGTGGCAGATGAGATTCGAACAATGACCTGCCGCACACCTCAGCTGGATCCGGTCTAGTAGTTAAGGCATTGGCGTTCATAGCCAAAGGCCCGGGTTCGATTCCGGGCGGAGACATCTTTTCAACCTTTGCAAAAATTTCCAAAATGGTAGGACAGCTCTGGGGAACTTTGATTCATGCTACGCTATTATTCTCTCAATGGTCTCACATGTATTTATTTCCACGAGAGTTGTCAAAGCTGTTGTATATGTTACCTGAACACGAAAAAAATTCCAACAAAAGAAATTCCAACAGCGACTAGACCAAGCGATATCTAACCTAAAAGCCTCAATCGAACCTGATGTTCATAACGACCAGCCGGATTCTACAATCATCCTCCGTGGTCTTGACCAACATTACCGCAAGACGCTACATCATTCCATGACAAGGAAGGACCGCAAGCTGGATAAGCTTATTCTCGAGTCCCCTCTACTTCGAGGAAGGTCAAATCCCCGGCGACCTAGTGACGTTACAAACCACATTCATCACCAAAAGGCACTTCACGATGAGACTGAAGCACCTAGAAACTGCAATCTCGTCAACCTCTCCAGATATGAGCTATCCCAACAAGAGGTCAGTATTCTCAATCTAGGTCGTTCCTACTGTCCCCCTAGACGTCTCGACAAGCTACAACTCTGCTTCGACGTCGAGTCCTTCAACCGTCGTGTCAAACTCAAAGCATTATTCTCAGAGGGAAACAACAGTGGTCGGAACGACAAGCCCACCCGCGACGAACGCTCGCAAACCTACCCAAAAAAAAAAAAAAAAAGCAGACCCATCCGCATCCAAGACCCGATGGACGCCACCTGGAGGGAGAAATCTTTACATCGACAGGTATACATCTCGTGTGGAACGTCATCTCGACAAATTTCTGCGAGACCTCGACGACCACCACGACGTCAAACCTGACCCCCCAACCAACCGCGATCCATAAAGAGTCTGCAAAACAATGAAAACATCTTCATCAAACCAGCAAAGTTGGAGCTGTGGTGATCCAGAACAAGGAGGACTACATCACTGAAGCCACCCGACTATCTTACGAGGAGTCAGATGCAGACCCTACAACCGATTACGTCAAGCAAGCAATGAACTAAATAAAATTAAATAGTGTAAGTGAGAGTCATATGCTTGTGCCAGAAGTACCCAGGGTAAGTGAATTTTACCTGCTCCCTAAAATTCAATAACTACCTAAGTTAGTAGCAAATGTTACTGAATGTGACGAGAATGACGCACAAGAAGTCGTATCCGAAGCCAAAGACCACAACATCTTTCTTCCAGGACGACCAATAATATCTAGTGTCAAATGTCTTACAGAAACTATGTCAGAGTACGTCGACAAGAAACTTCAGGCGTGCCTCCCCAAAATCAGA
Source organism: Echinometra lucunter (assembly GCA_029962745.1). Lineage (NCBI taxonomy): Eukaryota > Metazoa > Echinodermata > Echinoidea > Camarodonta > Echinometridae > Echinometra > Echinometra lucunter. The sequence continues at coordinate 27,860 of JAPZVO010000222.1, read as the reverse complement.
AGTTATGTCAAAGACACCACTGACTTCTTAAACAAGATCAACTCGGCCGAAATCCCTCATGGGTGCATGCTCGTAACTATGGACGTCAAAAGTCTGTATAGTAATATACCTCAAGAAGAAGGTATACAGGCTCCACGATCCTTCTTGCACCGTCATTCCGTGTACTTAAATACTGAAAATGACGATTTAGCATCAATAACAGAGTTCATCCTGAAGCATAACTACTTCAAATTTGATGATGAATACTTTATACAAAAGGAAGGCACAGCCATGGGTACTAAAATGGCACCGGCGTATGCCAACATCTTCATGGCCGTTCTGGAAGAAGACTTCCACTCGAAATCTCAGCTCCAACCTACTATGCACCTAACGTACATCGACGATATTTTCATGATCTGGCCACATAATGTTGATGAGTTCAAATCTTGTTACAATAGATATGAGTCACAGAATTCTAACATCGAGTTTACAACGGAGAGCTCACGATCGAGAGAAAGTCCACTTCCTTGACGTCACTCTTTCTACCAATGGGCGCAAACGTGAAACGCCGGTATACACAAAGCCGACCTACTCCTTCACGTATCTCTATTACAATTCCTTCCATCCTAGACAGATCAAGAAGTCAATTGTGTATAGTCAGCTACTTAGATACAAAATAATAACATCCGATCCTCAGACCTACGAATCTGATGCCCTTGGCAGGCACTTCATCGAACGGGATTACCCCGTCAGCATGATCAAGAAAAGCATGAAGAAGGTCAAACAAAAACGTAGAGAGGATCTACTAAGTCAAGAAAGGAAAAATAAAGACGAATGCCCAATCCCCTTCGTTTCTACTTTCTATCCAAATGCTCGACATCTTGCCCATACTGTTAAAAAAGAGTGGTCCACAATCACGGCAGACGAGAATCTTGCTAGAGTCATGCCTAGTGCCCCTTTGCATGCTCAGAGGCAACCTCCTAATCTAAAAAGACTGCTTGTGAAGAATCGGCTACTGGGGCCACTTCAACCCAAAGGTAACCAACCATGCGGTAAAGCCCTTTGCCAAATCTGCCCTCATATCATAAAAGATAGCTCGGTTCATCTCTCCACTGGCTATACAATTACCCCCCCCCCCCCCCACCCCCCACCACCACCACCACGACTGTGATTCAAGCAACATTCTGTATTGTTTATTTTTTATTTTTTGTATAAAATGCCCAGACGTGTCATACATTGGAGAAAACTAGCACTAAATTTAGGATAAGATTCAATAATCACAGATGCACAATTAGACAACGCCGTACTGGCTTCCCGGTAGCGAAACACTTCAGTAAAGGCAGTCACTCTCTCAGTGACCTCAAGATCGTTCTCTTTGGGGGAGGATACAAAACCGCAGAGGAGAGAAAACAGGCTGAGCTGCGTGCCATAATCAACAGCAGAAGCTTTCAGTTTGGGCTTAACAGAGACCTCTCTTGGCTGGACAAATACAACTTTTATAAGTAATTCGGAAATAATCATCACTATCACCTTTCATATAGGTCCACATTTTTTGTTTGTTTATTCAGTTATTGCTATTCAGTTGTTTACTGATTATTCCATGATTGATTGATCAGTTGATTGATCGACCATCTATTCATTCATTCATCAATTCGGTGACACAACATATGCTCCGCCGACATTTGCTCCGCCGACAACTGCTCCGAAAACTCCGACAAGTGCTCCGCGGCAAATGCTCTGAGACAATTGCTCCGCAGACATTTGCTCCGCCGAATATGCTCCGCCGATATTTGCTGCGCCGACATGTGCTCCACCAACAATTACTCCGCCGACATTTGCTCCGCTGCATTATTTCGACAATGACTTGTGACGACTGCCTCGCCGACAATTTCTCTGCCGAACTGATTCCAAAGACACACACTTGAACTGGTGACAACTGCTCCATCGACACCATAAAATGAATACTCTCTGACGTAGCCAAGAATTTTCAACAGGGGGGCGAGGCGAGGGAGCGAAGATACCGAGCGGGGGGGGGGGGGAAGCTTTTGGAGAGGGTTATTCCCTATTCCCCCTCCCACGGTAGGGATATGAGAAGTGGCATATGGGGGGGGGGGGGGCAAGGCGAGGATGTTGGAAGGGGTATTCCCCTCCCACGGTAGAGAGATTCTTTGTAAATTTGTGCATAAAACTGCACTTCCTGCACACTAAAAATCTGCATAAGGGGTAACTAATATGAGAAGTGGCGGCTCTAGGACAGCTCCCCTCAGGACAAGCCCTCTGAGGACGACTCCGACGATGACAACTCCCCTGTGCAAAAACTCTACCGAAGATGACTTCTACGAGGACAACTCCACCAGTGGACAACACCCCCTAAGGACAATACCCACGGAGAACAACTCCTCCCAAGGAAGGGTCCCCCAGAGGACATTTCCTTTGGAGGACGGCTCTCCAGATATAGCAGCTCCCCCGGACCACAATTCCCCCAAGGACAAGTTTCCGGAGGAAAACTGATTTTAATCAACACTTCTATTTGAGTGACAAATCAATTTGCATTCCTTTTCTTTAGAACTTTCATATTTTGTTTATTTTAAAAAAAATGTATACTTCAATAAAAAAAAAACATATTTTTTGCTAAAATAGGACTGCCCTATAGTGAAATTTAGTGAAACATGTGACATACACGTGGACTTTTAACTATGTAAATAATGGCACTACTAATATTATAATCTGTACACCTGTTTTAAATGACTTTGAATATCCATGTGCAATTTAGTATGTAAATGCGATGCATGAATAAATACCACACCATACCATCCATTGAAGGTTCAAAGTTCAAAGTTTATATATTTACACAGTATATTTCTGTTTTTCACATTAAACATCAAATGCACAAGATTATCCTTAAAATAGATATATCAGATAAGTAAAGTTAATGATTAACATCTAGTAGTTTCAGTGAAATTAGGCAATGTAAGCTACTGGAAGTGGAGGTGACGATTTAAACAGGAATTATATCCATATCAAGAGAACATTAGGCAAATAGTTCCTAAGTATATCAAACTTAACAACAACCACCTCCTTATAGGCACGTAACCAGGGGGCATGCGGGGGGGGGGGTCGTTTCCACCTCCCCCAAGAAAAAATAAACAAATAAATAAAATAAGAAGAAGAAAAAAAAGAAAGAGGAAAGATGAAAAAAAAAAAAAAACCTGAACGAGAAACGAAAAAGGTAAGAGAACATAAGAAAAGCAGGAGCAGACAAAGAATCATTACAAAAAAACGTCGGAGCTTCCGTCCCTCCCTGCAGCCTCCGCCGTTGGGAGCGCGGTCAGTGATTCGGACGCTTCGCGTGGTCACTACCGTCCCCCTAAAATAAAACCCTAGCTACGCCACTGCCCCCTTAAGAGTACAAAACATAATTGGCCACACTGGTGTATAAAGATAAATGAATAAAGGAATTGATAAAATATATTGAAATTGTTGGTGAGGCAATTGTCATAAACATGATCAATTGTCGCAGCAGAGTAGAATTATCATTAAATTATTGATGATTAACTCGGCGGAGCAAACGTCGTACTTTCGGACCATATGTTAGGGGAGCAAGTGTCGGCGGACCAAGTGTGTCGGAGCAAATGTCGTCGGAGCAATTGTCGCGGAGCAATTGTCGGCGGAGAAAATGTCGTAGTTTCGGACTATATGTCGGCGGAGCAAATGCCGGCGGAGCAAATGTCGGCGGAGCAAATGTCGGCGGAGCAAATGTCGGCGGAGCAAATGTCGGCGGAGCAGATGTCATGGAACCATCAATTCACATACTTTCTACTTACTATAACATTTTGTCCAGAACAGGTATCTCTTCCAAAAAGTAATGTGATCTTGATCTTGATTATGGGTCATGTCGCCTTCATTATCCATTATATGTTTCATAATATAATATATTACTTATTTATTCATCATTTTCTTTTAGCATTTTTCATGCATATTCATGATTGCGGTTGCGTCATCATCTACTGTCATTACTATGTAATAACAGTTACCTCTAGTACGCATATATATATATAAATATATATATATATATATATATATATATATATATATATATATAAGTTTTCAACTTCAACATGTTTTATTTTATACTCTTGAAATAAAGTTTCTGACTAGACAGAATCTTTTGACTGACAGAGAAAGGTGCAGTAACTCATATATTTATAATTTCGTAATTAACATACGACTTCAGCTTACAAGTGCCCAGTTACCATAGGAAATACGTGAAATTTCGAAATTTAAATTAAAGATGATCGTATTTTTCTTCTCTAATAATTTTATATGTTTTATTCGTGCAGAGTGGCATCATACAATATGCAATACAATACAATACAATATATACAATATGTACGGCCATGAGAGGGTCTGGTTGGAAACTATAGTACCCAAAGCAACGCGTATGCGACTATTTAAAATAGTCGCATTCGCGTTACTGAGGGCACCATAGTTTAACCAGACCCTCTCACGGCCGTATTTGATTGATATCCGTCATCTTTACTAAAGGGTAGAATCTGGACTCTATATAATCAGATATATACCTAGATTCTCCATCTAGATCCTACATCTAGATCTCTGTTTGTCCAGCTGATCGTTTAACGTCTATGCATAGCCCATAACCATAACGCTATTGCGCGCGATCTAAATTTAGCAAAATGACATCATCATCACGCGATGGTGCCTGTCAACAATAGACACGCGCAAATTAATGTCATCACAATCAAGTAAGCACTTTTTGTGTGTGAAGTCCTACGTCGTATAGTATCCGTAACGTCAGATGTTACCCTCCATGGCAAATTTGCTCAATTGCGTGAGGCTAGTGGGAATTGTATTTTATCACATGTTATGCACTGGATCAATCAATTTCAGAGATTCTTATCATGACGGATATAATACGCAATAACTAAGTTACTTCGCATATCATATACATAGTACCTATTAGTGTTCTCATGTGTTTCCCCCCCCCCCTAACTTTGGAAAAAATAATCAAATCTTTGGAATAATTCAGAATATCATAAACACGGTTGTTAAATACAAATACATTATACATATACATAATACGTATACATATACAAATACATATACATATACACACCTATTAGTGTTCTCATGTGCCCCCCTCCCTATAACTTTGGAAAACATAATAAAATCGTTGGAATGATTTAGAATATCGTAAACATGCTTGTTTATTCTAGTGTTACGCTTTAGTTTGCTTCCAGACAGTGCAATTCAATTTTGCAAAATTGTTGGTTATGTTCTTTTCTTTTATAGCCTATAACCATTGATAGTTATGTAGAGCACTGAAATCTATAAAGATCCCAAGAGCTCAGCAAAATTTTGTCATATTTTCAAAAGCAGGAAAAAATACAATTTCATTTCATTTCCTTCCGCCGCCTAAAGAGCATCAATAAAAATTATGAACAAATATGCAGAAACAAAATGATAGGGTAATATAAAAACACAATATCGTGTAAAGCAAAAAAGGAAAAAGTGAGATTTATGAAATCACCTTTATTTCAAAATGTGAAATTTCATGTATTCACTATAGTTATTGGTCACTTGTGACCTTGAAAAAAAGAGAAATTAAGGAGAGGAAAACATTCAATATTTCAGTCTCATCATATGTCTTCCTATTGCCAGCCCACTGGCACTCCTCCCAACACTTTACCGTGAGGCCTCTCGCAGATGTAAGGTTGTTTCAGCGCACAGCGCGCGTCATTCCATTTCCCATGCCCAGCATTTGATGTATCCATGTATGATTTCATACAGGCGCAGTCTTCAAAGTCGTAAGTCGGTTCTGGGTTATCCCAGTAAGACTCATTCTGCCTAAGACACAAAATCATTGAAACCAGTGAATAGTTAAACAAGCCGTATACGTGGCTTTCTAAAAACAAAGGAAAGAAAAACAGAAAAGATTGTGAATCGACTTAACTACTCAATATCTGTCAAAGAAAATAGTAAGGAAAACTTGAAATGTTGTTATCAAATAAAAAAACTGTCACCCTATTATCTGTACCTTTTTGACCATTTTAATCCTAATTGTGTATTGAAATCCTTATGAGTGTACAAGACAGTGTACAAAGTTGAAATGAGATTTGTCCTAATTTATTTGTCCAGGGATATCCTTTAGGAGCCGCCCACCAATAAACCTGCAAAATACGTACACAAATATTTGATATACGATATTTTCAAATGGCAAAAATCTAATACATATAAAAATACTGAAGATTCAAATCACCTTAGTGGAGTATCATCTACCCATGTGTAGGTGTTATCTTTCTCCTCGTCGAATAATCCTATCCAATAGCAAGTAAATGACCAAGTAGGAGGGGGTAATAATCCAACCACAAAGCTCTGAGCAATCGAAGAAAGAAAAAAAAAAAAGAAACTTCAGGTTGGTTTTTTTTTTTTACTTTCGATCGCGTCCGAGCGTTTTCGCCTCTCATTTGCTTGATAGTCAACTTCGGGGATAAAAATTCACAGCATCTTAGTTTTACTCTTACCTTGCTACTGTACTGAGCTGCTAGAAGCATAGAAATCTGACGAACAGTATTTTAATTCTCATACTTTGTTGTTGTTATTTTCTGAAAGAAAATTCAACATTTTCGAAGAGTCAGTGCATCTAGCTCATTCTACTGAATATAGTTAGGGGAAAATGATGATAATAATAACAACAACAAAAGTAATGATAGTAGTAACAATAGCAATGATTATAAAAATAACAATAATGATAACAATAATAACAATGATGATAATAATAATAATAATATTAATAATAATAATAATAATAATAATAATAATAATAATAATAATAATGAGAATAATATTGGGGGAAAAAACAAGAGCTGTTTTCATAAATAAATGGAATGAGCATATTTTGGAAAAGAACTCTTCATACATTAAGAGGTATACTATGTATCACAGGACAAAATGATGATGTTTTTAGGCTTAAAGGTTCAAGCCCAGTTGACACGAGACCAAAGTCCCATGAGACAAAAGGCCTATGAGACCGCAGAATCGCAAATCGCAGTCAATATGCTCTGACCGATTCCAATCTCCCTGAGTTTAAAATGGGTAACTGAAAAACTACAACAAACAAACAAACAAACTGATATTGAAATGAAAGTTTTATCAAATATTTTTTCGCCTTAATGCGCATACCTATATACGCACTTGCTATTCCTTGCTCATCATTCCTTCTAACAAACTATTCATATATATTCTAAGAAAATCAAAATGTTCACCTTTTTATGATGGAATCTGTATTACTTTTGTGTGGGGTTGAAGCTTTGGCTGAAGCCAGGCGCGGTTTCACGTGTGGGGCTTTGGGGGCTGAGCCTCCCCCCCCCCCCGAAAAAAAAATGACGACATAAGTGCTATTTTAATCTCATACAGTTTCTATATAATATAATGTCCTTGTCACAAACCCGAATATCAAAACAAAACAAACAAAAAAAAAGGGGGGGAAAGGGATAAAGAGGAAAAAAGATAAAGGAAAAACCTGGGAGTGCTCGCTCGCTTCGCTCCCTGGCATTTTAATGATCTTAACCAATAACGGTTATATTAGTATTTTTAAGAAAGGAAATAGGTTTATGCTTCTTCTACTCACTAATTGTTAGTTATATGCCTATATAACTGCAATAATTCTGGAGCGGCAATTAGGTTGACCTAGATGTATTTCGGGAGATAAAGGCCTGTGACCATAAACCTATTCGCAATACCCTCTGTGAGAACGGAAGATGCCGATAAATTATACGTTACTAAATCACGAGAAGGGAGTAGTACAACTATGGAAACTAGGCCTCAGTATTTAGAAGAAAAAAAAAAAAAAACATTTTTGCTCGCTCATAAATTCTAGAAACAAAACAAGATGTTTTCGATCAGCAATCACTCTTATTCCAGCAACAGTCTATGCCTGGATTGGATACCATAACGTTTTTGCAGCGACGTGTCCGACCATCCTCGAAATTATTCTGCAGGGAGTATACATGATAAGATAAATTAGTGAATTTTGTTTTCTTCTTTGCTCGCAATGCACGCTAATATAAAGAATTATTTGGGAAGGCAAACGAATTGGGCATGCAAGGGATGTGACCGAATACAGGCATATAATGTATTTTGATGTCGAAATGATACTTTGTCATTGCGTTTTTCGTTGCTTGCTTAGCTCGCTCATACTATTTAGAAACGTATCTTAGTATGGTTTTTGGACAGGTAATACTGGACAAGCGAGGTTTATCATAATTTGTTAGTGAGGTGACCAAATATATCAGTTAAATATCTTACAGGCGTAGAGTTTATTTTGATGACAAACTTAGACGTCTTTAACAGCAAGATGCGGTTATTTTTGGCTCGCTCTCTTCGCTTACTTGCAAAATAAAGAAATAGTATGTACTGCGGGCGACAAAATATTTCGATCATCCTCCCCCTCAAAACGGATTTACGCCGGTGTGTATTATATTTTGTACATTTCTTTTCTCGCTCTCTGCGCTCACTCATAACAATAGCTAGATAAAGAATTAGGGGAAGGCAAACAAATTACGCATGCAAGGGAGGAGACCGAATGTATTTTCAATAATATTCTGTAGGCCTGTGGAACCTCTATTTCCTCGCTCGCTTCGCTCGCTCTTTAGGAACAGGGTGGTTTTGTACCGCAAAAAATTTGCCAGCAAGGAATTTCTGGAGAGGTGGCTAAATAGACCATTTATGTGTAATTCTAGGGTGTTGACAATTACACCAAGACGTGGTTACTTTTGGCTTGCTCGCTTCGCTCTCTCGCAGTCCCTATCGCGCACGCGCGCGTGTGTATGTTGGGGTGTGTTGGGGGTAGGGGTTATCCCCCTCCCATCTCTCAGTCACTTTCCTTTAGCTCTGGCACATATCCTCCACGAACCCAGAAGGTGCCAGGTAAAAATGTCAGAGGTAAAAATGTCAGAGGTAAAAATGTCAGAGGTAAAAATGTCAGAGGTAAAAATGTCAGAGGTAAAAATGTCAGAGGAAAAAAGCCAGAGGTAGATATGTCAGAGGTAAAAAAGTCAGAGGTAAATATGTCAGAGGTAAAAATGTCAGAGGAAGAAATGTCAGGGTAAGAAATGTCAGAAGTAAAATGTCAGAGGTAAAAATGTCAGAGGTATGTCAGATTTGGAAATGTTTAAGTGACATGTTTCAGGTACGAATACTGAATTACAGAAATTATGGGGAGTGGGATATATTCAATTATTCCTTAGTGGGCCCTAGTTTTCATGAATTCTGTAATGTGATTGGTCAATTTGTCTGAGAGACGATCCCGTATTTACCTCATTTACTTTGTCAAAAAGATCAAACCGGTAATGAGCCCGTATCCCCTGTTTGATGTTTCGTTGTCGTTGTAGTTTTAATGTTTTGTAATGTTTTTCCATCGTTATGCACATGCGCAGAGGCGATTTCAACCACTGAATATGAGGCCGTATTCCGTGGAAGTTATAGCTTCCATACACATACAATTTATGTGTGCACACACTGCGCTGCACACATGCAATACTGTATGTGTATTGTATGTGTATTGTATTGTATGTGTATTATTGTATGTGTATTTAATGTGTATTGTATTGTATGTGTATCATTGTATGTGTATTGTATTGAATGTGTATCGTATTATATGTGTATTGTATTGTATATGTATTGTATTATATGTGTATTGTATTGTATGTGTATTGTATTGTATTTGTGCAATGTGAGCACTTTAAGATACAAAATCGTTGCACCCTGCTTTTTCTCACGGATTACGGGAACTAATAATATTTTCTGTAAACATACTCTGTCTACTTGAATGCCCTTGTCTTGGCCATTTGGAAATGGTGTTGGCGGGGTTAACGGTATGGTATGCGCGTGTTGCCCTCGTTTTCACCGCGGGAACGAGCAATGTAAAAACGATAGTGGGAAAAAACTGGGTTGGTAACATGAGTAGCTGACCACATACATTGTCGAGTACGCCATTTTGATATGCATATTCCTCTTCATAAGCTCTCCCCCCCCCCCCCCGCCCTACTCCAATCAAGCGTGTATACGTGAACGAATGCTTCAATATTATTGTCCTCATACGTTAGGAAGAATAGGAAGTAAGCGAAATTGAATCGTTTCTCGACCTTTTGTATTATTTCATCCGATACGCTGCGGAATTCACAATTTTTAAAAATAATTATTCAATTAGATAATTGTGTTAGCATATGCAAAACATCAAACGGGGATATCCCTTCTTAAGTTTATTTACCATTCTGTCATTCCACTTAAGATCTTAAATCATTTAGATATAATCCTGTAACTTTATTAATCTCACAAAGAAAATAATGAACATCATCCCATGCTACATTTCTTACCCAAAACGCGCGATTTACTTATCGCTTGTTGAGTTGAAGCGGCCAAATCTTAAACACAGAATGGGAACTGGACATTCGTTTGCTGCTATATTTGGAGTCAGCTTTACAAGTGCTCGGAAGATCAAACACTGTTGGGCTATGCGCACATACCATGATGTTCTCCCGGCCAAAACAAGATTGGTCTCATTAGTGGTTATGAATGGGGCAACATTATCACTTTATATCAAATGAGTAAGATAGGAAGGCCATTCGAATAAGTGAACATACGCACTTTTACAGAGAGCAGTATTATTGTGATCACTCCATTTAATACAGTATCAATTTTTTCCTCTGACATTTTACCTCTGACATTTTTTCCTCGGACATTTTTACACCGAACCTCCCCAGAAGCCCCCCCCCCCCCGAAATCTCTCTAGAACCGCACCTGGCTGAAGCTTTCCCCATTGCATCGCTCTGGTTGATTCCGATGTAAATTTGCGATGATATAAACATGTAGGAAGAATGTTAATGTTAATGTTTGAGAGAGATTTAGGGCACTCATATAAGAAAGTTTTAAATGGAAACATTAAAAAAAAAATGAATGCTTGAATATTCACACATAATAGCAGGGGCAACGGAACGTTTTCCAGTGCATGAGAAGTGGCATGGCATCGACCTAAATTCACATAAAGGTATGCAGAGATAGAAAAACAGATTTTAGGGGAGGGGGTCTAATTAAATTTCCATTAGGTTCGTACATTGTCTCATGCGCTTTCGGTCTCGTTGTCCTTCAAGTATGCAGATCCGCGCTTCAATTACATAGGGGGCCTAGCTATGGTTTACATAGTATCCGTTTGGTCTACTGCCATTTGGTCCACTTACCACATGGTCTAACATCATTCGGTCTACTATCGGTTGGTCCACTATCCATATGGTCTAATCACCATCTCGTCCAATCACCACTTCGTCCAAAAACCATTTGGTCCAATAGCCATTTAGTCTATAACCATTTAGTCCAGTATCCATTTGGTCTACTCGTTTTTCTTTGCCAATTGGTCTAAAGGCCACTTCGTCCATTATCAATTGGCCTAATTACCATTTGGTCTAATAGTCAACTGGTCTACATGAAATTGGTCCTTTATCCGTTTGGTCTATTATCATTTGGTCCATATTCCAGATGGACTAACTGCAGTTGGTCTACTGTCACTTCGTCTACGCCCATTTTCTCTAATGAAATAACCATTTGGTCAAATTGGCATTTCGTCTAATAACCAATTTGTCTACTAGCCCTCTACGACCGTATGCTACCTAGCCTCCGATCCGTCGACGTCGCGATCGCAGTTCTGATGTGTAATGTTTCCTTCGATCTTTCTGTGCAACTTTGTATCTCAATTAAATTGTACGAGTATTAGGATTATTTGTAACTGTTCTACTTCTTCATGCCTTCATGGGGGTGTTTTCCACCAAAAGTGTAAAACAATGCATCTCCTACAGGGTCTACACTTATACTGTTAGGGGGAAAAAACCCTCAAAAACTCAAAAACTCAAAAACTTTATTTCTGATGCATTTGCCCTGCGAATGGGGGGGGGGGCGCAATGGAAAGAGGAAACTTGACAGAGCTGGAAAGGGCACTCAGCAGAAGGAGAATTGCACCATTGGAATGGATGTGCAGTCAAAAAGGGCACCTATAACATTTTAGTAGGGACTTTCATGTGAAGTGCAAGGGCGCACAGGTGAGATTACGTTTTAAATAAACAAATAAATTTATCATAATAGTTGCTTAACCCTGCCCGCTCTTTCCCATATACTCTTCTTCTTATTATTATTCTTCTTTCTCTCTCTCTCTCTTTCTTTCTCTCTCTCTCTGGTCACTGGAATAATCCCGCCCCTGAATACTATGATGATTGAATTGCGAGCGAAAAGAGGAACATTGAAATAGCATCGTTAAAAATGTGTTATTGTTAGTAGTCATGGTAGTAGTAGTAGTAGTAGTAGTAGTAGTAGAAGAAGAAGAAGTAGTAGTAGTAGTAGTAGTAGTAGTAGTAGCAGTGGTGGTGGTGGTGGTGGTGGTAGTAGTAGTAGCAGAAGTAGTAGTGTAGCAGAATAGTAGTTATCATTGCTCTTTATTGTCATTTTATCATCCTCCTTATTTTATAAGCAGTAATATTTATATTTAATGTATCAATTTATTTTTTTATTCACAATATTTTTAATATTATAAATAATAGATTTATAAATAATATTTGTATTTCATTAAATTTGTATTCATGATATATCATTACCATTATTAGGACCCCTCCTGGTAGTAAGAACATATTTTACAGTTATTGTTTGCAGCATTAGACAAATGCATATTGGACCAAATGAATATTAGACCAAATGGTCATTAGACGCACTGACAATTGCACCAAATGGTTATTAGACCAAGTGATTATGAAATGAAGATTACACTAATTGGTTGGTGGACGAAATGATGAATAGACGAAATGGTAATTGGACGAATTGATAAGTGAATATTAGACCAAATGAAATTATCCAAAATGGGTATTGGACCAAATGAATATTGGACGAACTGATAATTGGACTAAGTGTTATTTGGACATGATGAATGTAGACTGAATGGTTATTAGACCAACTGGTTGTAGAAAAATGGTAATAGACCAACTCATCATTGGACAAAATGATAATTGGACTAAATGATTGTTATACGAAATGTTTATGGACGAAATGATATTTGACCAAATGAAGTTACACCATGTGAGGAGTGGACGAAATGGCAGTAGACCAAATGACAATTTACCCTAGCTATAACTAGTTCCGTCGGAAAATCTTTTCAAGCATAACTGTCTTCGCCAAAAGACTCCTTTTTTACATTATGTTCGGCCACGGAAAAGACGAAAATGATATGAATGATGATGATGATGATGATGATGATAACAATGACAATGATAGTAATAATAATAATAATGATAATAATAATAACAATAATAATAATGATAATCATATCAATAATAACAATGGTAATGAAGATAATATTTATGATAATGATCATGATAATGATAATGATAATACTGTTAATAACACTAATAGAGTCTAGAAATAATCGTGCTTTAAATTTTCCAAAGTAATCCAGGCCCTGGAACACATAGAATCTTTTATGTGCATTGATCTCACATGAACGTCTGGTGATTTCACAATGGCCAAATCACCACCCGTGCAGTCCGTTCTCGAGTCTTCAAAAGCTTTGGACTCCCCATAATAGCGATAGAACGACAGCCCATGTCGTTGCCACATGCAGCTTGAATCTGACAAGAAACACAAACACCGTACGGTTTCCATGAACAATCGGCGTCACAAATAATATATTTGTAATATTTGGACACATACTCACATAAAGGTATTCTCTGTTTAGAAAAAAATAAGAACTAACAGAACAAACAAAACTTTCATGCTGAAATACTGCTCTTTGAACAATGAAAACTGCATCCTCTCCACAGAATATCACATTTCATTGCATTGTATTGATCATCATGATTATAGAAGTGATGTAATGAAGACAATTACCGAGGACTGAAATTACGCCACGGTGATTATTTGAGAAATGAATACCTTGATTTTCTCAGAAGTTCCCAAAGTGGACCTAATCCCGTTTGGAAAGGAACTCTTCGTTTATCAGTGTAGACCGGCCGTTATTTTTCCAACTGTTCTTGCTTCATTATATCTTTATGTCTTTTCGATCATGGACCCAACCATAAATAGACTACACTTTACTGCAATCAGTGGCATTGCAAGACTGAAAAAAAAAAGAAACTTCAGTCGATACTAAACAAAAACAAAACAAAAAACCCAACTGTTTTTTAATCTACAGCAAACAAACCATTGTTATAGAGTTCCCAACACAGTAGTGGCTCTTTGCACATAATGAATTGATTTCACGAAAACGTTTGCCTGAGCTTTGGCTAACTTTATAGATGTCGCAACGGGAAATATCTATAGAAAAAAATTGATATGCCTGAAAGTCAAAGTTACTTTACCCGGCAGACGCTTTAGGTAAAACGCTAGTGATTTTTAGGACTCGACATTTTGCTTTGCGTGAGAACTATAGCCCGAGGAACATGAGGAAATACTCGTACAGTTCAAACAATGGGCCAAAATTCCTATAAAAAACATACCTTAAACAAGCAAGTACTTGGGGCTTGGGTTAAATGGAATATTCCTTTGAAAAGTGGTTCTCCTTTTTCCTTTAGGTGATACTATCTTCTAATCAGAGGCGTCGATCCTGGGGGGGGGGGCAGGGGGGGGCAGTTGCCCCCCCCCCCAGAAAAGAATTTTTGGGCAAAGATATCATTTCCCCCCCCCCCCAATAATTTCCCAACCAAAAAAAAAGAAGAAAAAATAAAGAGAAAAGAAAAGAAAAGGAAGAAAGGAAGTGAAATGAAAGCGTAAAAAAAAAAAAAAAAGAAAATGGGAAACTGGAAAGCGCTCGCTCGCTTTGCTCGCTCGTATTTAAGTATCTTAATCAATGCCGATGATAATTACTATTCTCATGAAAGGAAATCGGTTTGCATCTTGTGTTTCTACCTAATGTTATACTATTCTTCTATTCATAGGAAGTAATATAACCAAACAAGATATCACTCCTGGAAATCGAGCGGCCAGTTGACCTAAAAATAGATAAACTTTCAGGAGACAACGGCCTGGATAAAAAGAAAGAAAAAACCGTAAAACAAAAACATATTTTTCGTTAACTCGCTCGCTACTCTCGCTGGTAAAAGCTAGATACAAGATGATTTCGGGCAGCAAGTAGCTTATCATAGCAGCGAGATTCCAAAATATCATTATATTTGGGCAGCAAGGTGGTTGAGAAAGATTTTGGGACGAATGCATATAATACCATTTTCCGACCTATTCTTATCTTGTATTTTATGGGCTGCTCTAGTTAACATGCGTTTTAAGTTTGGGCTTTGCCGTTTACTGAAGATTAGTTTTGTTCCTTTAAATGCCAGATTTAATTCTTTGTCATTTGAAAGTGTTAACAGTGATTCCTTAATCAGTTTACTAATATTGGGGTTATTTGGATTATGAGTGTGTATAAATGGTATTGACTGGGTATTGTATAGGTCGGAAAATGGTATTAAAAAATGTACGAACAAAAGATGCAAAGCGTGCCCATATATGAAAGAAACTAATCAGCTTTTCTTTAAAAATCAAAATAAACCATTCGTAATATCATTTCCTTTCACCTGTACTACGCAGAATTTAATTTATTGTATTACTTGTCATGGCTGTGGAGAGCAATATATTGGAGAGACAGGAGACACACTCCGACATCGACTCACAGTACATAGACAACAAATTCGTCATGAACAATACCAACAAATAAAAGTAAGTTCCAACATTAAATCATGTGCTGGGTCTCAAGAACCAAACTTTAACATTGTCCCGTTTTATAAAATGAACGAGGACAATAAGATTAAGAGGGGCCTAAAAGAGAAATACTTTATCTCAAGATTTACTCCTTCTCTGAATGCACTGTAGTCAGAACGGGAACACCGTTTACAAATATCACATTTTGTGTAAGGTCTTTATTAACCATATTGTGCATCCCCTTATTTTGATGAAATTTAGTATGAAATCGTATTATGAATTAATCATGTTAATTACCTACTTCGTCGTGTATATATATATACATACATAATTTTCTGTTTATAAATCAAACTTTTCTCTTGTAAGACAAACATTTAATTGAAAAAACACATATACATGCCCTCTCTCTCTCTCTCTCTCCCTCTCTATCTTTGTCTCTCTCTCCCTCTCTATCTTTGTCTCTCTCTCTCCCACTTCCCCCCCCCCCCCATCTTCATCCTTTCTCTCCTTTTTTCCTCTCCCTCTCCCTCTCTCTCCCTCTAAACATATCATCCACTTTTATGTTTACTACTCCTAACAAGACATTTCCAGTTGTTTCCATTACCATAATAACATCATACTCCAATATCTCCCCCCCCCCCATTCATGACATCATGTACCTCTGTCCAAAAGATAGGAAACACCCGCTTTGTTCCTTTCTCCCTTTATCTATCTATTTAT
Source organism: Echinometra lucunter (assembly GCA_029962745.1). Classification (NCBI taxonomy): domain Eukaryota; kingdom Metazoa; phylum Echinodermata; class Echinoidea; order Camarodonta; family Echinometridae; genus Echinometra; species Echinometra lucunter. The sequence goes on along the minus strand of JAPZVO010000222.1, from coordinate 11,420 downwards.
TTAATTTTTTATCATGATCTAAGTGAGTTGTCTTTATTTCATTGACGTTCCCACGAACTTAGGACATTCTTTAAGAAGAACCTTAGTATTATAACCAATGAGAATTTGTTAAACATTACGGATTAGTCACTTAGAATAAAAGCAAACTACCTGCACAAGTGACACTTAATCTTGGATTTAAATAGAATGCTAATGAATAGAAATCGGATAATCCTAGTCTTTATTGTAATCTAACAGTATCTCCTTGCAAGTACATAACCATACTTTATCTTGTACCTGTATATAAACCATGTCAAATTGTAAAAACAACCACTTCACCTGAAGAGAATCAAATCGAAAGCGCTTGTGAAGTACAAACCAGGTTACCCTGTGTATTCCATATATCGTTGTGAATCTTCTTTATATTTTTTTCTGATATATATATATTAATACATCTACATATAATGTATATATGTGAGGGTGTGTGTGTACAAATAGTAGCCGTGGGTTCATCTCCGCTTGGTCGTCTTGCCCCCCCCCCCCATCCGAAAAATGGAACGACGCCTCTGCTTCTAATTAGTTTTGTTCGTAAAGGGTGAGGCTGTTCAAACTGTTTAAAACTCTGACATTGCTCAATTCAAACATCTAAAGCATTAAGCATAAATCCAGGGGGATGGGGGCCATATCTCCTCAACTTTTAAGAGAGGTGGGATGCATGGTTGTACAAATAGGTCCGCCTCTTTTCAAATAAGACATAATACTATTATCACTCAGTAATTGATATACGTTTGTCATAACTGAGGGTTATAAAAGTAAAGGCTTGAAATGCTGTTAAAACTAGACATAGCATTAGAATGTCCCGACAATTCCGACTCTATATGGCTGTCGTGTGTGAGATCGCACTATAAATTCCGACAAAGATTTCTAAAATGTAAGAAATAAATATATGAATAATCAAATATATATGTGCATAATACATATATTGCCAAAATGCACTTTCTCAAGTTTTCTGTTTTTGTAGTTCAAGCGAAATTTGAGCTTTATTTTTTTATTATCATTTTTTTAGTTAGTTTCAATTAGTTTCAAAAGACAGCAAGTGCAATTAGAGCAAAATGAATAACGGCTAGTCTTTACCATTCTTTCCATATCGATCATTCAACCATTCAGTCAACCAGTCAGTCAGTTAATCAATCAACCAATCAATTACTGAGTGATCAAATCATTGAAAAGTAAAATGTCCCCAATAATCGATCAGTCAGTCAACCTGTCAGGCAGTCGGGCGACTCTGTGGCAAAGAGCAATTTCTTTGAATGGGAGTACATGTTTAGACTGCTGGTTTAATTGCCCCTCGTCTTTCAATTTGGCGCAAGGCGTTTTTCACACTGAACACAAAACGTCAGTGTTCGGCCAAGCGTGAATTACAATTTGTTTTGTGAGTGGCACTTGATAGATTAGTCCACTGGGCATCTATCAACATGAAAAACTCGTCGATTTTTTTTTTTTTGGAAATATGATTTTTTATATTTCTTTAAAGTTTAAAGGATTTTTATGCACCCTGTATAGTGAGAGATTGTATTTTTTTTTTCTATTTTTCTTTGAGCAGGTTTTACCTTCTTTTGTTATGTACTTACCGTGAATTTTCAACATTCGGCTCGTTGATTGTAACAATTATTTCAACGAACTACTAACTGACTTAGGGCCTACTTTACTTGGAAAATGTGGAAATGATTACCTATCCTACGTTGACATATGTGGACTCGAGGTCTCCAACAGGGACTTGTTTGCCATTTCCCCTGATCTGTAGCACTGAATGTAGATCTCATGCGAACACATAGTTGACTAGCTGAAGGTTGTGAATCGTGCCAGTTTGAGAAACTTTCAGAGAAAATATGATTGAAACACTATTGTTGCGTTCACATCAATATTTGGTTCGGACCAAATCTTGATGTGAAAGCATTTGGTCCGGACCAAAAAGTTAGTGCAGACCAAAATTTGGTCCGGGCGAGGAGGCGTTTCAGGTCCGGGCCTGGTCCGGACAAACTTGATGTGAAAGCACAGAGAATTTGGTCCGGACCAAATGCAATGACCTGCCACCTTCACGTACGTGATCGTGAGCAAACAATGGTTTCGCGCAAAGCCACTTCCAAATTTCGCATGCTTCATGAGGGGGGGGGGGGGGGGGGGGGGGGGGGGGGGGGGGGGGTAAGTGGTTTCCGTGGCAACTGCGACGGATATGTTTGGTCCGGCCCAGGCCCAACCTAAATCTTGACGGCGGTGTGTAGGCACTTGCGACGGACATAATTTGGTCAGTACCTGGGGCGGACCAAATTTTGGCGGCAGTGGGAAAAGGATGTATGGTTTAAGATGTTGACGCTGATTAGTCTAATAACGTCACTGAAAATACATATGTCGTTGGCCCGGGGGGATATATAACTCATTGAGGCCTGTACATCATCCGCGTAAATAAAAACGTAGAAAATGGGTTGTTTTTCAGCACCAGGCGGACAAAACGGGGATCCAGCTAAGGTATCAAAATTAGGAAAATCTGGGAAAAGGTTATTAAATTAGGAGATTACGATGCAAACCTTGCATAAAATCCCCGTTAAGGGTATAAAAATCAGAGATGTAATACATTATCTCTCTGTTTACGGTATTAAAATCACTCCTAGTTCCGTCCTAATTTAATCCCCGTTTAGGGTGCTTTTCAGAAAGTGATTTACGCGGATGATGTACAGGCCTCAATGAGACATATCCCCGGGCTCGTTGGTTCACTCCCCTGTACTGAACCCTTTAACAAAGGCATTTGTACTCATTGTTCCCCTGAACCCACGTGCTAATTTGGTATAGGATACAGTATAGATAATTTATTGCTAGATATATTAGTAGATCATTTATTGATAGATATATTAGTAGATCATTTTTTATTAAGCTCATTATGGTTATGATAAGCATGAGCGCGGCCGAAAGGGGCAACTGACTGGAATTCTTCCCAGGAAGCTGGTACAGAATGTGGATTCAATGAACTGTTGTGTACGGAAGAGTAAAACGTGAATGGGTAAACGAAAATAGAGTGAGCGCTTTATCCTTGTTAAGCACTAGGTATTCTTCATCACCATTATCATATATTTCTATTACCGCTGTTATCAGTATTAGTGCTAATTATATATATTATATATATTGCTGCAATCGCTATACTAGGCCTACGAAACAGAAATCTTAGTCCACTGGAATACCCGACAGGAGATCCATTCCAAATATTTTGTTCATCCTTTCTTATGTTGTGAAGAATACGTACGCCCTGGATCCTGTGACAATGTTTGTTCTGTCTTGTGACGTTCTCTATTTCTCCCCTTCCATTCCATTCTCCTCGTAGCTGTTTTCCATTTTCTCTAATTCCCTCGCCTTCCTTCTACTACACTCAACAACAAAAAGAAAAAAAAAAGAAGAAGAAGTAAATACTTATTCAAGTTCAGATTTTTTCATAGAAGACTTCCATAAAAATCTCTAGATCATATATCAAATTAAAGGAAAGTTAATGACCATTTAATCTTTTAAGTGAACATAAAGAGAAATTTTACGCATGAGTGAACACATCCGTTTTTCTTTTCCAAGGTACAAAAGTAAAAATCGCAAAATTTGACAGTTCGCCGTTTATGTGTACGTGCCCTTCCACATAGCAATGGGAGCAAAAGGTTATTAAACTTTCCCAATGTAACGGCATAATAACGAGCCTTCGCTCTCTAATCTCTTTCCAGCCCCCCCCCCCCCCCCCCCCCGCCAAGGAAAAATATAGAGAAAAAAGGAAGAAGCTTCTGTTAAGTCCGAAATTTGAATGACATCTGGAATAGACATAAGGGTTTGATTTTTAATCACTTTTTCAATTAGGAAACCTGGTAGGTAAAGATAAAAATGAGCTTTATGGACGAGTGAGCACGCGATTCAACTGTTCCAAATTGCCAAGGTAAAAGTTTTAAAAATGCAACCATCTTTTTCTAAGTCAAGCAACTTGAAATTCAACGTCATTTTGCACCGGAAATTGCAAACAAAGCATGAATAAAGTTTGTATGGTCTTCCATTCCAGGGACCAAGGAATAGCCGAAGTGGCATAGCAGGCCAGGGAAATTGAGGCTCATATTTTGGGGTACGCTTTTGCCGAATAAAATAATAATAAATTATAATAATAACATCATAAAGAGTTCCCTGGAAATGCAGTGCGCTTGATTCCACAGGCTACAACACTGTGTAACCCTTGAGTACTGTCATTACATTTTGACTCATAATTTCATATATTCCTAAATTCATGAAGTCATGAATTAATAACAGATATCACTTTTTGGGGCATTTAATCACCCATGCGGCTACTCCTGAAGTCATTTAAATTTGGACGTAACCAAAGCTCATTCTCTCTTTTTTTTTTTCTTGTTCTTTTCTTTCCGGTTTTTTTTTTTTTTTTTTTTTTTGGGGGGGGGGCGGTATAGGGAAGGGGGCTTGGAAAAGATATAGAGAGAGAATGCTTATTTATGTAATGTCAGCCAAGTCTTTCAATGTGTTAATTTGATCCTTTTTTCCCATTGTTGTGGAAGAGCACTTACAATGAATGGCAAACTATAAATTTTTGCAATTTTTACTTTTGCACCTTGGAAGATGAAAACGGATATTCACTCATGCGTAGAGTTTCTTTTTATGTTCACCTACCAGATCAAAAGGCCATTATATTTCCCTTAGTTTGATATAAGATATATTGACTTTTATCAAAGTTTTCTATGAAAAATCTGAACTTGAAAAAGTATTTACTTTTTTGTTGTTGTTGAGTGTATTTTATTTTTTACCCGTATCTAATTTATTCATTCATCGGGTCTATCCTCAAACAAACCCTGCTTTATTTTTGGCCCCTCCACTATACATAGGCCTAAATGTAAAATCACTGAAAATACTTCATTACTCCGCTCCTTTGTATTTGTTTTTCCATCATCAGAGTTGCGTTCGAATTCATGAATAGACGTTCAAGTTCGAACGATTTTCCTCAACTCTCTGCTCTCATGTTTCATTTTCGTTTTATATCTTTCCTTTTAAATCTAAGTTCATTCAATTTTACGACACGAATTTGTCATTCAATTTCGCGCCAGCTGGATAGACGTTCAATTTCGTCCCAAATACCGATTTCGCTTTCATTTATAGGCCCAAAACACCTTCGCACTTTGAACGTTCGAATTCATTTAACTTAAAAAGTTCTGTAGTTCCATCATACCGCATTTTTTTTTCACCTCATATTTACAATTTTTACTGTAATTAATTGTATAAGTTCCTTTTCATTTTCAAAATGTCATTTTCAAGGTTTATTTTATTCATATTTCATATGATTCTTTCCTTTCTAATTTTTTCTTCCATTTTCAGTTTATTCCCTAACAGTATGGATATAAAACTTACACAATCACTGGCAATGGTTATAACTGATAATTTTTACACGATTTGATGACAGTTTGTCAGAGGAATAAGAAATTTCAGTATAAGGCAAAGGTAGTTTGCATACTTTATTCAAACAGATGAAAAGTACAAAGAACATATGCAGTAACGAAAAACACTGCCCAAATGCTATAAATGCTTGCCTATTAGTGAATTTAAATTCCTTAACGTCAGCAGGGCGGAGCTGGTGCGAATTGAATGCATTTTACGTACATTTTAATTTTAACGCGCTTTTTACACGTTTATGTGAGAAAATCATGAAATCGCATGCTAAGAAAATTGAACTGAATGAACTAGCTAGCTTTTGGATTGTTGATCCCGGTGATCATTCAAATTTGCTCGAAATGGAATGATCACATCGTTAAATCGGATGGAATTATGATGAAATTGGGCGGGAAAACCTATATGATATATTCGTTCTCACATTGTGTAATCGATTTCTACTCTTTCAGAATGTTTCGGTTTGTATATGTATTGATTTCTTGGAAGGATGGGATAAACTGAAGTGATCTATTGCAGTGGAAACGCGTTAGATGTCATCGCAAGAGAAGCAACTTCCTCACATCAATGTAATATGATATTATAATATAGGATTTCCCGGCCAAATTCTCCAGTCTGTCATTCAAATTGATTCATTTTGCCTTCGAATACGACGACTTTAATGCGCTGCCAGGTATATCTCAGGTTCATATTCATGTTTCTAGCTTAAGGGTCTATTTTTTTTTCCTCGAATCTACATATTTCTCATTCAAATTCATAAAGAGTTTGCTTCTTTCACTATCTTGTCATTCAGTTTAGCGCAAAACTATTTGCTGACTTCGCGGCGTTGTCAGTTAAGCATTTTAATTCATTAATTTAGCACTTTGAAGAATTAAATTCAAGGGTCAATATACAAATATAGTTTATCAGTCACTTTTTTATGGCTCATCCATTTTTTGTTTCAAGTATGTGTTTTTTATTTTTGTATTTTATGACAAATATTATGACAATCAGAATATAAGTTATGTCATATGTATGAGATTCGTCTTTTAGTCATCAGTGGCCAGTTCTCTTTTAAAAAAAAATATATTCATCAGCATTTATGTTTAATTGTTTTAAAATAAACCACAACATTCATCTACACTTGATGGTCTCATGGCGAGAGGTTTATCAATTTTCATGTTAAAAATTATTGTTTGTCTGTGTTTTCATCATAACAACGGAAAAGTTCTTAAAAGAAATATATGGAAGATGGATAATGTATGACTGTGATTGGGGTGGGGACTCGTGTAAAAATTTATGAGCATGATTCCTTATTTAGTCTGTAATCAGTGGGGCGATCGCCCCCCCCCCCCCATCTTGCCCCATGTACGTGTCCTTGAAGCTCCAGCGCAAAGCCCATTTTTCACTCCATATCGACTTAATTTATGACTATGCTCCGTGTGCATCGTCCTGAAAATACATAACCATGCTATTAAGTACAATACTGACAGAATATGCATTCTTTTCGTATTATCTATAACTGTAAATGTCAAAATCAAAAAGACAAACAAACAAACCAGTATATTAACAAACAAATTGGGACAGGCGGTCAGGACTCCCATCTTTTTAAAGGTGGGGCACAACAAGGTATGAACCGCCAAATTTGAGGGAAAAGACATAGGAAAATGCTAGTAGGGTATATCTACCCCTCCTCCCCCCCCCAAAAAAAAAAAAATAAGCTGATGATCTTTTTTTTTCTACTAGTCAGCAAATTATTAGGGTAATCCCTCTCCAATTTTAAACTTTGGACCCTTTTTCTTTTTTTTTTCTTGTCAGTAAATTTTTATTGTATGCATTCCTCCGCCTAATTTTAAACCGAGGACCCCTTTTTTTTCCTTGTCAGCGATTTTTTAGACAGTGTCCCACCCCCCCAAAAAAGATATATATATATATATATATATATATATATAAAGGATTGACGCCCTTGATATTATAATTTTAAACCATTGCTTAATACCCTGACTGCATGTTGTTAATCCACGTGTACTGTCCGTCTCCATTATAATCACGAAGTCCTATCCAGTAGTTCCAGCCACTGCCATCTTTTAACGTGTAGGTGACCAGAAAATTCTAAGAAGAGAATTCACAGAGTACCCATGTGAATCCAATGCTGTTTTTATCAACCGTAATTTTCCCCTCTGATGTATCTGTGCCCATGCAATAATCTTCAAACAGCCCAATCGTGCTGTAGTAATGGCCATATCACCCAATGTGTTTAATTGGTTAATGGCTCGAGGAATCGTAAATTGTACAAAAAAGTGCGCTGAAATCATCGTTTACTGTCTCAGCAAAATATCTTGTTTCACATAGCTTGAATAAGAGCATTTATATTTGTGAGTTTTATCATCATGTTACATGCACAGAATAAAAAAAAGGAGTAACTTCAAAAACTGCAATTCCCCCCCCCCCCCCCTTAAAAAAAGAAAAAAATAAATAAAACTATTAAGATTAAAAATGAAATGATGCTGAGGGAAGAAGATTTAACGCAAAAGAAGTCTGATGCCGACATTTGAAATACCTGACGTAGAACTATTACCAGCCCATGAATATTATAGTGTACGATTTTTATTTATAACCATGATACATAGAACACTTAATTGACTTACAAAAAGGTGTAAACATGACAGCTATTTGATTTTAATGTAATTCATTCAACTTACAGTTTGCTCATGAGAGGTAATGACTGCAAGGTATCCACCATGTGATTGACAGTGATCCATCGCATCGTCCCATGACCGCCCCGAGTTAACGATGAGGTATTGTGAATCATCATAATCTATCCAGCCTGGAGAATTACATATCTGTCCGGCGACTGAATATAAACGAAATAATGTTGATAAACAATCATCACTGACATATCCAGTGATTCGACAAGTATACTTGCCTTAATTTCTTCCAAGACCTGTGGCATAGTTCTCGACTAGCTTCTAAGCTTCTAGGATTATAGGAATAAGATGCTTATGATCATTCAAATCATTCAAATCAAATCAGAAAAAGTCCAAAATCTATTTTTTCTAATCTATAAAAAATTTTCTACGAATAGTTAGCTAAAGCCCTCTTACTTTTTTCAAACGTTGTACATTTATCTCTTTCGATTACGTTTCTTTCTGTTTCATATGTTGCTATTCGTAAATTAATGCTGTGGAAAGTGTGCTAAATGCTGGTCATGATGATGATGATTATAATAATGATAATCAGAATGATGATAATAATGATAATGGAGATAATGATAAGAAGAATAGTGATAATGATCATGAAAGGAAGAGTAGTAGTAGTAGCAGCAGCAGCAGTAGTAGTAGTAGGAATAGAAGTAGGTAGCAGCAGCAGCAGCACCATTAGTAGTAGTATAGTACTGTGGTAAAATGATGCATTGTCAACTAGGACAGTGTATGTACACATAACTAATGAAATGAAAGAATTGCCTTTCGGCAATTACAGTCGCACTGAAAACACAAAAATGATGATTTGCAAAACGAATGAAATTCATGATGAAAATGATTTGAACTCAACTTTCAGTGGGCTTTAGCCATGTGCCCCACTTCTGGCTGTAGTTTAATCATTATTGTTCTAGTAATGCTTATTACTTACAAACAATCACCTTAACTGTTTCCTTTGGTAATTAATATTTAATTTGAAAGTATGAGCACTTTTCTTTAATACAAAGTAGATGTTTAATTCGAGATGACAATGATTATGACTTTTAGCGCTTTGTTTGAATTATTCCCAATTTGTTTGATTTTCTCAAGAGATTCGAATATCTATTTTCCAAAATTTATTGTATCAATTGTTTCAAGATTAACGGCATTAATCGGGATAGTTTAATAGATACTTTTTTATTTGTTGATACAAATCTTGATAGGAATCTTTTCAACAACTTGATAACACGTATTTTGTCATTTGAACTCAACTCTCAATGGGCTTTAATCATTATTTGATCATTATTGTTCTAGTAATGATTATTACCGTCGTATAATAACTGTTTCTTTCGGTAATAAGTATAGAATACGGATTATGTGAACTTTAAAACCAGCTTACAAACTCGATTTTTTATTCAAGATTATTTTCATGATAATGACTTTTACCAATTTTTAAATATACTTATATTTCCTAAAACTTTATCAAATTGTTTCAAAATTTTAGTGGATAATTTCGTAGATAATAATTTAGTAGATACTTTCTTATTTTTAGATACAAGCCTTAATGGGAATGTTTTTAAAACCTTGCAGACAAGCCTAACAAAACCTTCTGGAGAGATCTAGTAATTATAGTCACACTTCTGATAACTTGTATTATGACTACCTTATGGTGACCCTCATTTATAGGCCTACTATCACCTACTATCATTGTGAAGGTTTGACTTGTTATATTCTATATAGGCCTATGTTGTTCACCTAATATCCTCTCGCCCCTGTCTTTGTATTTACCCACTGTCAACTTCATTCATTCATTTATTCAGGCATTTATAAAAAAATTCAAAGTAGCAGCTTAAAACTGAATCACGTTGAATTTACAGTATCAAAAGGTAACATAAGAAATCATCTGATAAAATACAAAAATTGAAAAAAAAAAAACAGTATTAAAACAATTAACATTCACATCAATTTAACATTTTAAAAAGAGCTATTGCACATTAACATTTACAGAAATATATTTAGGTAACATAGTAACATTGTGACATAGTAACATAGTAACATAGTAACATAGTAACATTGTAACTTTGAAAACGCATTTAAGTATTCACACAATGCGCTTTAATGCAATATGTTATCATTCATATTATCCTGATTATTATTCCTTTTTTAAATTTCTTGTCAAGCTTCTTATCTGTACCTCGTTTATATCTCAATGAATTGTTGATATAGTTTTGTTGTAATTTTGCCAAGCGTGTATTTAATATGTGAATTGTGAAATTCAACATTCTTACAGTGTCCTATCTTTTGACAGTAAGTGGTGATTGATATTAATGTAGTGAACCCCTTAAAATGTCACAACATGAGTAGTAAATACCTTGCCATTTATCCATACGAAGGCATGTCTGTAACACCAGCATCAACACCGTCAAAGATGACAGATGAAACAACAAAACTTTCATGATGGCAGTCTCTCCTGCATGTCTGGGGAGAATCTGTCTTCCTAAAGTTTATATCGACCGTCTTGATTTTGATGTTTGGATACCACTGATTCCAAGCTGTTCGGAGATAACAAACAATTTACAATGCATCAAACTAGCATACTATTATGCCGAATTGTAGTTACGTACGCGGCGCGGTTTCTTTCCCTCACACCAAAGCAAACGATTTTCCTTGTTCATGATTGCCGTTACAATCCAAAACAAGTTCACGCTTTTATTGTCATTCAACTTCCTCAAAGTGTATGAGAGAGAAAGAGAGAAAGAGAGAGAGAGAGAGAGAGAGAGAGAGAATAGTGGAAAAAACCCCTACCTGTCTGCATCGTCCTTGAGAGTTATTATAATGCATTTGACTTGTTCTGTTGATGTTTGCATGTCCTAGTGTTCCTATTGTTATGGTATCCTACTGCAATGTTTCTATAAAAAGATCCGATTTTTGCAAGCAGTGTTTAGGATCTTTGTTGAGAGCACAATAACAAGGGATATGATGAATGTTATTCATCCGACTCAACCTCATGTCTACATACGGAAAACTAACTTGATATTACAAAGTGCTTCCATGTTCATGGCAGTATAGTTCAGACGTTACAAGGCAGGTAGTGGATAGTTCAATCAGAAAACCTCGAAGCTATAGTTTCTGATTATTACCATAACAGAGCTAAAAAAATTATAAACAAAAACCCAAACCTGCAAATACATGTAGGACTACATACATATGTATTTATCATTTTGGGCAAGCACATATTAAAACAAAAACTGGAAAATATTCAATTGGTAGTGATACGTTTTACATCAAGCGCAGTTTTCTCGCAAACCACAGTAATATCAT
>JAPZVO010002219.1:0-10372 GCA_029962745.1 Echinometra lucunter | reverse complement strand
AGAGGAAGAAAAAGGAAGACAAAAGAAAAGAAGATGAAGAAAACAAAGAACAATAACATAAACATAACGCTATGACAAGAATGTCAAGGAAAATCATTAAATTATTGATATTCCATTCTAGAATAGCAAAGGGCATATAAGGAGGATGTCTCTGCACATTCCTAGAGCTTTGGCAATTATCAGCCCAAACTTATAGCACAGGTTTGAGTTACTTAACCATCAACTTGTGAGCTTTCTGTAAAAGTGCCCTCATGATATCCCAAGATGACTCGTTCAAGTTTCTAACTCAAGAACAAAATTCTGACACCACATGATAGCGTAGTACCACGTATCCATATCTCTGTATAGATTTCAACACAAGAAAAGTTGGCCTCGCCAAAAATGTTCTTACCTTTCAAAGACTCTTGATAGGATATGGAGAGACCATTTCTTGGCTTTCCACCCAGGCAACTCAGGTCTGTCATCTATGTCAACCTCTAACGAACTCTACAAAATAACATATTTATATGTATATAAATGTACATATACATGTTCACATTGAGAATAATACATATATATGGTCATTCGCATTTGCTACATTATTACTAGTTATGTCCACAACATCACCTTATCCATAATGTAATTGTCATGAAATTGACCTCTTCTGTGATAACAAGTTTTGTCATAAATGAACTGCATAGAGATTAACTTTGATCTCTCTCTCTCTCTTTTCTCTCTCAAACACTCATTGTTCAACCGGTTTTTAAAGAACATACGGGCAGTTTCAACATTATGGACATTACATTTTGGATGATTTTTTAAACTTCAAAAGGTCATGAAGATAAAACCACTTTATTGTGCAGAACTGATAAGATGCAATCGCACCCCAAAAAAAAAAAAACCCTTGATCATTAGCAGTGAAAGTTTCAGTCCATTTTAGCACGTTCTGTGGTGGTTACGGCATGTTATGTTCTCGTTACGGATGTTATATTTGTTGGACAAGAAATGTAATGTCCGTAACGAAACATAACATGCCATGACTACCACATGCTGTACTGCCATGGATTGAAACTTTCACTATTTATAATCAGGGGTTTTTGTGCATGATTCCATCATATGAGCTCCGAATAGAAAAGTGGTTTTATCTTAATGACCTTTTGAAGTTGCAAAAGTGTAATGTCCGTAACGCATGGAACAGCCCATACATGTATACATTGAGGGTACTTCTTATAGTTTCAGTTATCACACATTCCTTACTGTGGATTAAACGATTGAAGATTATTTGATGTAGTGAAAAACCACCTTTAACCCATTTGTGACAGAGGTCCACATTTTGTGGTTTGGTCTAATATCTTTTGATGGAAAGCCCTAAAAATCATACCAAATACATGACCAGAAAGAGCAAAAAATTCTACACAAACTGTGCCCATTTTGGTTGCGTCAATATTCGTTGTTTGATGCTGAAATTTTTTTAAAGGAAAATCAGCATTAAAATCCTTAAATTGGCAATGTGATAGAAGGTTTAAAATCACCGTTTTCCCCTGCAAATTGGTAACTTTTTGACTTCTCATCATAATTTCTGTCAATTTATATTCATTTCAGATACATGACGTTTTATAAGAAAAATGTATCAATAAAATAAGAATGTTGGTGTTGCCAATTTGAAGAATAAAAGCTGATCAAATTAGGCTTTAAATAATTCCTGTCACGAATGGGTTAAACCCGTTGAATACTATAACTCCGGATGATGTCTATGGAAATGTGTCTTATACCCAAATCAAATCATGCTCAACGGGTTAAGGGGTTAACTCTTTGTCAGCTAGCTTCTATCGACTATTGGCACAATCGTAATAATTAGTTTTCTCCTTTACCATTGTACCAGAAAAACTAAAAAGCAAAGCTTGTGTGCTTAAGTGGTATCTAAAGAATAATGACCAGCATTAATACTGTTCTAAGGGAAGCAGATTTTAAAGGAAATATCCAAAGAACAATTGTCATTATTTCCCCCTCAAAATTAATTCCGCAGGCAAAGGTTCAAGTAACAAGCTTTAGCTTTTCTATGAGTCCCCCTCTTTTCAGGTCATAACAGCAAAGCTTTGGAAAAAGAAAATATCTACACGTTGTGATCAACAACTTTAAAACACACCTAAAGCCTCTCAAAGTTGCCCGGACTTGGTATATAGATGGTGCTTCATGTGTGTTTGCAAAGAAGCGCCATAACAGTCTGAATTTTTGCATATACGAACTAGTTTGGTTGCCAATATACGCGACCAGATGATGAAGTAGCAGAAATAGCTATCCCTTTCACCCGAATTACATGCATGTATTGCACACGCGTGAGGAAGGGAGCCTACCGGCCCTACTGAAAAAAATTTTACCGAGATTCGTGAACTGTCATGGCGATGCCCTGTGGGAATTTCGCACTCAATTGCACTATTTATACTCCAAGTCGGGACAGCTTTTAAAAAAGAAGAAACAACAATTTCCTAAGTTGACTGGTGACTTAAAGTATGTTAAGCATACCTCACTATGGTCACTCTTCTCTTTTCTTTTTGCTCCATTACATTGCATTCAAATTTATTAATGATAAATGCGATGCATGCATGGTATATTATTATGACTATTATTAGCATTACTCACAGGGGGTATTGGTTGTTCCAAGATTGCTGTTATGAGCCCCATCCACTGAGTAAACACTTCTTTGTTGACAAGATCTTGGGGTAGATTGTACTGGAAGGACATGAGAAAAATATATGTACTTCATTTATTTACTAAATAAAACATGTTACATGGAACACAGAGAATAACAGACTGAAAAATAAGAATATGATATTCATAATAATTCTTCACTGTGAAAAATGAAATAAAATCAGAGGTTAAAAGTAAAAATATTTAAAAATCATAGTGACAAAAGAAAAAAAATCTTATTACAGACATTAATTTACAACACACAGAGAGCAGAAATTTCAGTTTTGTACTGGCAAATCCCCCCCCCCCAAAAAAGGCTATAACGTAAATTGTTCTCACTTGTATTTTGTTTAGATTTGTTTTGCTTCAGTTTTTATAATTTCTTACACATATGTATAATGATATAACATTTACATCAAATCAATGGTCACACTAGAATGAAATCTTCAAAACATGATATTCACAACATGTGCTTGGCATATCAGACTTGGTAAGCTAGATAAAGAATCAAACATGTTTAGATTCTTGCTAACTTTGTCATCATGTTGTAGACAGGACACACATGTACACAATATAGGCATTTAGTTCAGGTCTTGCATTTCTTCATGACAGAATAAACTTTTCTTCCATGAAATTCATGAGTAACCTATTCCACATGTCTTCCTGTTGAAAATAACCCTCTTTAAAGAGTTTAGAAAAGGTACATTTCTGTGCACAAAACAAATGGGGAAAGGTCTATGTGTACGAAATCACACATTTTGACCATGTAGCTATCATTAGTGATCTCAAATTGTCAAAGTTTGTAACTTCCTTCCTCTTTGTCCAATTCATCTAAAAACTTTCCCAATATGTTTCTCTGTTTGTTCTTTTTCTGTTTTCATTCAACCCATTTTCTTTAAGGTAAAAGGAAACCAGGGAGATAAGTCAATTGTAATGAAAAGAGAGAATAGAGAGAAGCAATTTACGTAATTACTTCAATTACAGTCAACTCTGCCTAAGTCGAATCTCTTGGGACTGAAGAAAAAGCTTCGACTTAGAGAAAATTCGACTTATGAGGGGTCAAAAACAAAAGAAAATAAAGGAATGGGACTCCGTATAGACCTTCGACTTTGGCGATTATTCGACTTATGGGACTTCAACTTAGGCAGAGTTGACTGTACTTTTTAATTAAAATTGGTAATGAAAAAAAGAAATTATAAAAGTTTGAAAAGTCTCCATTTACATTCTATGGCAATCCTCAAATTGGCAAAATTGCTTCAAAATGGCAGGTTTTCTTGTCAACTCTCATTATGTTTTTTACACACAAATTCAGATTTTCTGCTTCAAAATGGCAGGTTTTCTTGTCAACTCTCATTATGTTTTTTACACACAAATTCAGATTTTCTCCATTATCTCTTAAGATGCAGATTGTCTCTTTGTCAATTCAACATAGGTTGTATCAAATACATTTTCCCATGGTATATCTTGGACTAAGGAGACAAACTGCACCTTGAGAGATAATGGAGAAAATAGGAAATTTTGTGTAGGAAACATTTGGAGAGTTGTCCACAAAAAAACTGTCATTTTCAAGCAACTTTGCCAATTTGAGGATCATCTTTCTCATTTCATAATGGATTCTGACGGAGGTTTTTTTTTCAATTGCTTCTCTCTATCCTCTTTTTTATCAAAATTTGATTTTTCGCCAGGGTTTGCCTTTTCCCCGAAGATTTCATCCCCCTTGAAAGGAGCCTTGGACATACCTGGATGAGAGCATAGAAGATCTTGAGGATAAGTTTCTGAAGGAGTACGGAGGGTTCTGATGCGTCTGGAAGACACTGTCCACATCTCTGTGACATATACGGTAGGATACTTTTCATAGCTTCCTTCAACGGACCACGGTCTGCAGGCTGCTTGAATCTATAACAGACAAACAAACAAAAACGGGGGTCATCTTTACCATTTGCTTACATTGAACATCCCTCATAGGCTAACACTCTGTGCATTCACCTATAAACCCCCTGTGCATTGCATTATTTTAGCAGCGAACATTAAATATGAGTTTAAAGGGTCTCTATTATTTAGAAGGCTTTAAGCTGTTACCTGAAAATTTTGAATGTAAAAAGTTGATGAGCAAAGCTGTAGAGGTTTTTATGGGCTTTCTTATCATGTATAACTCATTTGGTACACTGCTTTGTCTGTATTATACTTGTGTTTCTAAACATATCCCTCTAGCCTTTTCGATGAAATAAGAGCATTCATTTTACCCATCCATCTTACATTCTAACCAAGAATTTGTAGCATAACACACTTCTTCACAATGGAAGAGGGATGTTACACAATACAAAGCTAACATACTGCACAATTTTTAAAGCACTTATAAGTGATAAAAGCAATACTGATCATAAACTGCATGACCTTATTTCTACAAGTACATGTAAGTTGACAGAAGATTTGTATTCCTCCAAGCCAGACAGAGGGGATGTCAGCACTAATGTACAGTACTATGTACATCTATCTTTACTCTTAACCTTAAAAAGACTGGAAGGGGACATGATCTCCCAACTTTTTTTCTTTCAAGTTTGTGCATCTTTGGACAAAAGACTTACAAAAATTAGTCATACTCTAACTGGGTCACAAGACCTTTGGTGACCTAATGTCAGCCCGAAAACAGAGAATTTCTGAGTTGCGAGTATAAAAACAGCATGTGAAGAAGGTCTGTCAATCAGTTCATTATAACATTCATAATGTCAACAGTATATGAAAAGTCCTTAACCATAAGTCTGCTGCTATGATCATACATTCTTTTGTTTTATCTCGACTGGATATTGGAAATGCACTTCTTTTCAATATTACTTCACGCAATCTCGACAAACTTCAACATGCTCAGAATGCAGCTGCCCGCATTTTATTAGGAACATCTAAAAATGACCAAATTTCTCTTGCTCTAAAAAAGCTGCACTGGTTGCCAATCCACAAGCGCATAGAATTCAAAATCCTTCTCCTTACATGGAAGGCTGTGAATGGATTGGCTCCAAGCTATCTGCAAGACCTGATTATGCCCTATACACCAGCTCGTAGTCTTAGATCATCACATCAGTATCTTCTTAAGATCCCCAAGACGTGAGTAGCCTGTGGTGTAAGGGCTTTCTCAGCTGCAGCACCCTCTCTTTGGAACAATCTACCAATGGCTTTGAGAATCTTACCATCTTTAGAAACCTTTAAATCCAAGTTGAAAACATATCTATTTTAACAATACCAGTACTATACACTTTGACACTCATCCAAAGTTCCAAACCCTCTAATCTTTTCTTTTCTTTTCTTTTCTTGCGCGCCTCGGAATAGATTTTTTCTAGATAGATGGCACCTTACAAATGCCTATTATCATTATTATTATTATTATTATTATTATTATTATTATTATTATTATTATTATTATTATTATTATTATTATTATTATTATTATTATTATTATTATTATTACCTGATAAACAGCTTGAAATCTTCCCATTTAAACTTCCCATTTAAACAGAGGATTTACTTGGGCTTGCATAATGCACAAGTCTCTATTCAGTGTTAAAAAAAAAAAGAGTTTGTGTGACATACCTGGATGCTGATAATGTTGCCCACCCCTATTTCTACAATGAACTTACTCATAATTCTTTACTAGCTGATAGACAGCTAGGAATCCTCCAAACCAAACTGAGGGGTCATCAGAACTGATATATTGCACAATGGATCCCACCACTCCGTCCCACTTTCCTGGGTAGTCTTGCTTTAGAATTGTGCTCAAACAAACACAAAGTTGAACTCTGAAAGAGGCAAGAAACAAATATTAAAGATCCAACAGAAAGTGCTTGAAAAAAAAAAAAACAAACAAACAAACACTGACTGAAGTCATCGTTCACCCACTAACCATTGCTTTGCTGACACATGTATGAGCATTTAAATGTGAGCTTTCAAACAAATGATTAGAAACTTTCATTCTTGAATTCATGGTAAACTTAGCATCTTCCCTGCCTATCATTCTACTGTGCATGTACTATACCCGACAAATGGATAATAAAACTACACTATGAACATGGCTGACAAAGAAAGTGGACAAAATAAACAACCTCCCATTCTACCCTTCACAATGGTTCTGGCAGTCAAAAGAACATCCCTTCACTGCTATTATGTTTAATCAGTAGTTCCAGGTGAATATGCATCTTACACCTGTTTCTCATATTTTTAGATAATAGCAGTGAAGGGATGTTCTTTTGACTACCCCGAACCATTGTGAAGGATAGAATGGGGGGTTGTTTATTTTGTCCGCTTTCTTTGTCCGTCATGTTCATAGTGCTACTAAATAGATCAGAGAAAATGTAACGCAACAAGAAGCACTTAATTCAATTTCTACTCATGCTTTTGAATGCTTGCTAACATTATGGGACACCGATGACAAAACGGTGAAGATACATGATCTGTGGCAGTATTTTCTCCAGCTTTATTTCATTAAACCAAACGTAGGTCAGGGTCAGGGTTGCAATACCTAAGTTTTAGGCAAGGCTTGGGGTTAGAATTTTGAGTTTAGTATAATGTTTTTTTTTTCCAGTGGTTATAGTATTGCTATGAAAGGCCCAGTTCTCACAAACCTCCTGCTAGGACCCTGAGAAATCTAAATAAGACTCGGAGAATATGCCACTCACAGGTACCAAAAATAATATCAATTAACAAAAGAATCAGAGATAAATCAAGATAGATAGATCGCTGATAGCGGTCTTCTCTGCACGTAACCTAAATGTAGCAATCAAATCTTACTGAGATTATGGTATCTGCAAGTGCTGTACAAAGGAAGACTTAACACATAAACCAATTGGGATCGCAGGAAAATGTCACTGTGCCTGTATTCAATAGTGAGTTTGCAGGCATACACCAATGTACTTAAAATCACAACTTCACTTTCAACCAATCAGATGACAGGATAAGGTAAGATTCTTAAGGTCAAGTATATCATTCAGTAGAAGGCTAGAGTACAGAAGTGACTCAGATCAATCGCCAGGGCATGTGCCATATGACCAACCATGTAATAATGATTCTATTTTGTTAATTTATTTTCCTGAAATGCCATCTTGTTTAACTTGTTTTATTGTATGCAGAGTGGATTTGGCGCATTACAAATCCCATCTATTATTATTATTAATATTATTATGTATGCATTGTTGTGTTGTTTTATGTTTTACAGGGCCCCCAAGTATAACAGTACTTGTCTAATGATGGGACTACCCTGTACAAAAAATACTGAATAAATAAATAAATAAATAAATAACCAAGTACATGGAAAAGATTAACCTAATGTTATTTAGCACTACTGTAAGTCTAAAGGGTCACCTGAGAAGCTCTGGTAATGAGATGATAGCCTTGATGATGTTATCTCGGATGAAGTTCTTATCATTTTCATGGATGCTGAATGGGATAGGTTCCAGGGGAGTCTCTACTTCCCTCTGCTGCCAGAACTGGGTAACCATATTCTTGAGATAGATGACACCTGCCTGACGCACTGGGAATGGGTGCGACTCCTCCATCACGGCACATAATAGTGTAGGAGTAAATCCAATGATCTTATGAACCTAGAAATAGACGGAGATACACACAGAAATGTGAGATCATATTCTTGAGTTAAAGAAACAAAAAGTGAGTGGATGAGAGAAAGAGAGAGACGAAAAGGGAGCAAGAGAGAGATAGAGTGGTAGATACATGTAGAAATGTGCCATCACTTGCCTGAATAACAAAGTGAGAAATATACAATGGTTTAATGAGGAGAGCGAGAAAAGGAAAAGATAGTAGGCATAGAGCACTCATAGGCCGAAAATAGTGTGGGACTGTATCAAACATTCACCACTGCAGCAGTCAAAAACAGACACCAAAATTGCTCTTTGAGAAGCAAGATTTAATATTTGTAAATTTGCTAAATTATCTGATTCAAGGACTCTTCAACTCTTCATGTGCCACATGTTTGGGGATTCAGAGTTGAAATCAAATTTTAAATCATTATTTTCCTCTCATGTATTAATGATCTAGCAAGCCAAAACGGCCACTGATACACACAAAAGATAGTGAAGCCAATTCCAACGTAATAAGATAAGCTTGTACATGTACATGTATGGTTTAGTGCCCCATGTCTACGCATACGCGTAACTGCGCGATTCCAACATCACAAAAGACGAAACGAACACATCATCTTCATATCAATGTTCGTGATATGTATCAGTGATGGGCTGCGCTCCCCATTATTAGAAATCTGCAACCTCCAACTGGATCTCTTGTTCTTTAAGATGCAACCAGATTTTCACTTGCACAGCGCACTCTCTTTTTATTGTAAAATAGAGATCTTCACGACATATTGCTAAGTTCATTCTAGTTTACATGTAGCTTTTTGGAGCTGCAAGAGGAATTATCTCATGACATCAAGTATTAAGCATCAAGTGAAAAAATAAGGAAAAACTGGTGAAAAACATCTATTTTACGTATTTTTATTCACATACCTTCAAATGCCACTTTTCATACAAAAATTCTGAACCGCGTGTAAAGTGAATGAGTGCGCAGAAATGGGAACCTTCCTTTTTTTTACTGTCAAATTAACACCATCGCTTTTAATTTTAATGAGATTTTCGGCACAATTACTCTCTAGGAAATGAGTATTAAAATGAGGTCAGCCATTAGAGGAATTCATACCATTTAGGAAAGGCTTGTACATGTAAATTTAAAGTGAAATGTTAGGTGTGTAGACATAGGCCCCCTCATGTATAATAAGGTTGCCTAGAGGGGAGAGAATCTAGAAGTGGACAGTGTAAATGTAGGCCAAAAGACAGAGAAAGAGACAGTAAGCATGGTACGGATATGGAACAGATTACCAGGACATGTCATTCTCCATGGAAACCCAACTACGTTCAGAGAGGCTGCACTACCTACCATCAGCATGATGCAGCCTCCTGTTGGGTCCCACATGCTATAAATGGACCAATGCATGTTTTTACTCGCACCCCTGCATGCTCATTTTTATTGTATATATGTGAACCAACCCAAATCCTGCACTTTGTCACCTCCATTGGCAAATGACATCATTGACATCCTAGCCTTTGGGCAAGGCCTCGCGCGCTGCTTGTCTGCCAAGCAGGGTTTGAAAAACAGACTAAACAGTGTGAATTTATGGCAGTGATCAGTGGACCGAGCCGCGTCAGCGGCGAGGCCTTTGCTAACTTGCGGAGCTCATGCATATGCAGGAGGGTCTTGCATATGCAGGAGGGTCTTGCATATACAGCAGCTAGCGACGATCGTGACCAATCGTAACTGTTTTAACCGCGGTATTCATTCATTAAATTCGTTCATTAAATTACGGGGGGATAGATATTCAAATGTACTAAATAATGAATAATATTTAGATCAATTTTCAATGAAACAGATAGATTTATTAAAGAAAGTAAATAATTTGATGACTAGCTGTATTTACTATTTTGCTAAATAAGTAGATCTATCGTAAAATTTTCCTCTATCCTTTTTCATTTCAACCTACGCATAGTGGTTCATGCGATCAGCTGGTCGATTGTTATTGTACAACACGTCGTCGAACGTTAGGCACATGTGAATAATAAATATTCATAAGTTCTCTCGAATTGTCTACTCTGATTGGTGTATCGGATTCGAACGGGCGGTTTGGGGGGCTTTCTCGGTAAGCTACTTTGCATCTAAT
>JAPZVO010002218.1:0-10373 GCA_029962745.1 Echinometra lucunter | reverse complement strand
CTCCTTCCTCTCTTTCTCTCCCTCCTTCCTTGTTCTCTCTTTATCTCTCCCTTCTCCCTTCTCATGCTCCTACGCATTCTAGGAAACTTTAATAACTAACATGTATGAGTAAAGTCATAACAGTAGAATGTTGACACAAATGTCAAGGTTGCCCTTTTCTGCTCTCAAGTACCGGTGCCTAGCTCTCCTCGATCCGATACTTTTAAGGTCCATGCAGGATTTCCGCGCTAGGACTGCTTGTTCAAATAATCTTCTGTTGGTGAATACACACACATGCATAGCCAAAACTGCATCATGTTTTCTTCTGTTTTGTCTTCTAATTTATGCCTCTATTTCTATACCAACTGAAAAACTAAACATTAGGGGCATTCACACACAAGGCAAAAAGTGAGATTCAAAAATCGATTTTCTAATCGCGATTAGAATTTCGATTTTATTTTGTGTGTGGACAGAATAGTCTCACTAATAATCACGATTCTCGCGATTCAACTTGCAGTTAGAAGTGCGATTTTTCAGAATAATCACAATCATTTGCTGTGCGTTGTGTGTGTGAACGGAATCGCGATTAGAAAATCGGTATTATATCTATCCCATCATTCTTTGCGCTTGTGCAATCGATGCGCTAGTTACATGTACGCATGCAGTGAATGCGTATGCAGTGTATGGAGTGTATGTTACGTACAGGATGCATGCACTAAATGCATAAGAATGTATGCCCTGCACGTTATCTTGGCGCCGTTGATCTCTTATAGTAAACAAATGTTTTATATGATACAGTACTCGTAGTACATAATTATTAGGTGGTCTGTCATCTTTGACAGATAACCTCTTAATTTCGTCAGAATTTTCTTTCTTTATTTATTAGGTGGTCTGTCATCTTTGACAGATCACCTTTTAATTTCGTCAGAATTTTCTTTCATTATTAATTATTCTTTTTATTGGTTCCCATTTTTTGTGCAGTCGAAATCTCAGAACTGGCCCTGTCATTTTTTGTCAAATTTTCATGAATTATCAGTCCTTACGAGATCTCGGTTTTTTACTCATTTTCAAGTTCATCAGATCATCGTGACGTCATCCAGGCGCCATTTTGTAAATATCATTTTATGATCATATCTTCTTAACGGAATGTCATTTCTCATTCATACTTAGCATGATGAATATTCATATCAATCTGAATAATTCCATTCATTTAGACGCGCGCGTACGCGTACGTCCGCGCGTCGGTGCGCGCGCAAAAATTAAAAATGCTCAGAATCGACTCATATTCATTTTGCACACGTTTCAGGCCATTTTAAGCATTTCAAAAATTTGCGCGCGTCCGCGTCCGCGCGCGCCATATTTGCGCGCGCACACCAAAAAAACGTAAAAACGCCGTTTTTTCACTTGATTTGCGATTCTAATACTTTTC
Source organism: Echinometra lucunter (assembly GCA_029962745.1). Lineage (NCBI taxonomy): Eukaryota > Metazoa > Echinodermata > Echinoidea > Camarodonta > Echinometridae > Echinometra > Echinometra lucunter. The sequence continues at coordinate 8,965 of JAPZVO010002218.1, read as the reverse complement.
TTAACCATTCACAACAATTGAAAGTCGATTTCAACTCCTCATAAGGCCGCACGCGCGCGTCAAACTTCAAAATCCGTGCGCGCGTCTATGGGGCAAATAACGTAAAAACATGCAAAAACATGCCCTTTTGAAATCTGCCATAGGTCATTAAATAGCATGGGGACCCCCCATTTTTTTTGCATTTTCTGAAAGCCTATGAAATGGAGATTTGAATTCAAGAAAAAAATTTGAGGGTCGAGCAGTCGGAAAGTCGTCATATTCTCAGGTAAAGTCAAAATTTCAATTTTTCAATAGTGACGTCATATTTTTTATCTTTAACCGAGACGATCTCGCTTAATATTCATCAATTTTCGCTGAGATTTCGATATGTTGTAGCTGAGACAATTCTCTACAAATATGCTATTCATTGTTACTCATTTTGATGACGACATCATGGTCTAAATTCACGATTAAAGGTACAATGTCAATTTTTCTCAATTTGCATGTATTCTCTATGGGACATGACCTTTATGTAATTCTTGATTCTACATTCTCGTTAATTATTCTCTTTATTGGTGTCCACTTTTATTTGCAGTCGAAATCTCAGAACTGGCCCTGTCATTTTTTGTCAAATTTTCATGAATTATCAGTCCTTATGAGATCTCGGTTTTTTACTCATTTTCAGGTTCTTCAGATCATCGTGACGTCATCCAGGCGCCATTTTGTAAATATCATTTCATGATCATATCTTCTTAACAGAATGTCATTTCTCATTCATACTTAGCATGATGAATATTCATATCAATCTGAATAATTTCATTCACTTAGACGCGCACGTACGCGTACGTCCGCGCGTCAGCGCGCACGCAAAAATTAAAAATGCTCAGAATCGACTCATATTCATTTTGCACACGTTTCAGGCCATTTTAAGCATTTCAAAAATCTGCGCGCGTCCGCGTCCGCGCGCGCCATATTTGCGCGCGCACACCAAAGACAACGTAAAAATGCCGTTTTTTCACTTGATTTGCGATCCTAATACTTTTCTTAACCATTCACAACAATTGAAAGTCGATTTCAACTCCTCATAAGGCCGCACGCGCGCGTCAAACTTCAAAATCCGTGCGCGCGTCTATGGGGCAAATAACGTAAAAACATGCAAAAACATGCCCTTTTGAAATCTGCCATAGCTCGTTAAATAGCATGGGGACCCCCCAATTTTCTTGCATTTTCTGAAAGCCTATGAAATGATGATTTGAATTCACGAAAAAAAATTGAGGGTCGAGCAGTCGGAACGTCGTCATATTCTAAGGTGAAGTCAAAATTTCATTTTTTCATTAATGACGTCATATTTTTTACCTTTAACCGAGACTATATCGCTTAATATTCATCAATTTTCGCTGAGATTTCGATATGTTGTAGCTGAGACAATTCTCTACAAATATTTTATTCATTGTTGCTCATTTTGATGACGAAATCATGGTCTAAATTCACGATTAAAGGTACAATGTCAATATTTCTCAATTTGCGTGTATTCTTTATGGGACATGACCTTTATGTAATTCTTGATTCTACATTCTCGTCTTCTTTGATCAACATCTTCCTTATTTCTGCTTGATTTTCGCCCATCTTTAAGTATGTTGCAGCTGAGAAAATTCTCTATCTTATGCATTCATATGTTTCTTAATCAAATGTCGAAAACATGTGAAATTTTGACTGGCAAACCTGATATTAGAATTCCGTTTTGAATCAACGTGTTATCTCTATGAGCTGTTTTCAGGTATACCTTCAAAGCACTTGCCTCACATGCTCAAGGTCCCTGGTTCGAGTCCCGGAGGGAAGGGGCAATTTTTTTTCCGTTTGCTTTATTGTTACATGTTATATTACTATCCTCTTTAACTATATGATTACATATACAGTCACAGTCGATGAAATAAACTGCTGATTTTGGCCCGTTATGACAATAGCAATGCAGCGCACAGTAGTTTATGTATAACCCTATAGAAAATCTGATTCGTTAAGGTGAATTCATGCTTTGGATCATCTTTTAAGTATTCTGCGATATCAAACCATCCAATTTCTATGACGTTAGTCTCCTATCAAGGCGTAAAAATTTTATCAAAAGTCTTACCAACGAAAGTTATCACAATCCATGTCGAAACCTAAAAGATGCCGACAGACCACCTAATTCGTCACGAGTCTATGACGAATTCTATTCTCGTTTATTTTTCTTTATTCCAAGCACTTTTTTGTGCACTCGAAATCTCAGAATCTGCTGTTTCAAATTCCATGAAATTTTGGTCAGTTATTAGTCATAATCAGATCTCGCCGTTCCATATATTTTCATGTTGATCGGGTCATCGTGACGTCATCCAGGCGCCATTTTGTGAAAATCACCTTAGGGTCATATCTTCATAACGGATGGTCATTTCTCATTCATATTTGGCATGATTAAAGTTAATTTTAATCCAGTAAATTTCAGATAGCCAGACGCGCGCGTACGCGTACGTCCGCGCGTCAGCGCGCGCGCAAAAATTAAAAATGCTCAGAATCGCTTCAAATTCATTTTGCACACGTTTCAGGCCATTTTAAGCAGTTCAAAAATTTGCGCGCGTCATGCGCGCGCGCAGGTCCTAAATAACGTTAAAACACCGTTTTTTCACTTGATTTGCATTCCTGACACTTTTCTTAACAATTTCCATCAATTTAGAACTGATTTCAACTAACCATAAGGTCGCACGCGCGCGTCAAAGTTCAAAATCCGTGCGCGCGTCAATGTTGAAAATAATGTAAAAACACGCAAAAACATGTCCCTTTAAAATCCGCCATAGCTTCTCAAAATGCATGGATACCCCCAATTTTTTTTACATATTCTGAAAGGTTATGAGTTGTAGATGTTAATTCATGACAAAAATTTGTCTTATCGATATTATGAGGTCATCCTATTCTTATGTGAACTCAAAATTTTGATTTTGAATTTTTGACGTTAGATTTTTTGCCTTTAACCGAGACTATCTCCCTTATTATTCATCAATTTTCGCCGAGATTTCGATATGTTGTAGCTGAGACAATTTTCTACAAATATTTTATTCATTGTTACTCATTTTGACGAGGTTATCATGGTCTAAATTCACGATTAAAGATACAATGCCAATTTTTCTCATTTTACGTGTATTCTCTATGGGACATGATCTTTACGTAATTCTCGATTCTACATTCTCGTCTTCTTTGATCAACATCTTCCTTATTTCTGCTTGATTTTCGCCCATCTTTAAGTATGTTACAGCTGAGAAAATTCTCTATCTTATGCATTCATATTTTTTTAAAGCAAATTCGAAAACATGTCGAAATTTTCACTGGAAAACCTGAAATTAGAATTCCGTTTTGAACCTACGTGTTATCTCTATGAGCTGTTATTCAAGTATACCTTCAAAGCACTTGCCCCACATGCTCAAGGTCCCTGGTTCGAGTCCCGGAAGACTTTTTCGATGCTTTCTTTTTACATGTTATATTACTATCCTCTTTAACTATATGATTACATATACAATCACAGTCAATGAAATAAACTGCTGATTTTGGCCCGTTATGACAATTGCAATGCAGTGCACAGTAGTTTATGTACAACCCTATAGAAAATCTGATTCGTTAAGGTGAATTAAAGCTTTGGATCACCTTTTAAGTATTCTGCGATATCAAATCATCCAATTTCTGTGACGTTAGTCTCCTATCGAGACGTAAAAAATTTATCAAAAGTCTTATCAACGAATTTATCACGATCCACGTCGAACCTAAAAGATGCCGACAGACCACCTAATTCGTCAAGTGACGAATTCAAATGTCTCGTTTAGTATTCAATTACTGAGTTTGTTGCTGTACTTTCTGTAGCCCTTTACTGTTGGTGTATTTCCCCCCGTCGAGACTGTGTATCACAGAAGTTTAAGCAGAGAAGTTTGTGGGCTCTATCTCCTGCCTGTTTCTGTTGCTTCCTCATGTGTGTGAATGGTCAAAAACAAATTTTGATTGTTCCTTGCGTGTGAACGGTAGCAGTAAAACTGAAATTTGGATCGCAATTTAAATCGCTATTCAAATTTCAATTCCTCTTGTTTGTGAATGCGCCTACAAATAAATTCATTATTAAAGGTACAAGTGTGAAGAGGGATGATTTGTGATAGCAAGTTTTTAAGGTTGACTCGTCACTTGTCAGCTCATGGAAGGTGTTGAATATAGTTTTGGTAACTATTTTAGCTGGCCGTCTCCGAAGCCTTTTTTTTTGTGTGTGTGTGTTCTATCGTACTTATCAGTGATTTTTTTTTTTAACGGCTGGGATCCCAACAGCACCAGCACCTCATAAGTGGAATTGAAATGGTTCTTTACTGTACAGAAAACCTCTTTCACAGCCCTGAGCTGAATTACATTCTTGTACATGTACTTTATAGGATTCACAATTCAGGTATGCAAACATGAATATAAAGTTCATTGATGGTAAATTACAGCAAACATCAACAATTTATTGAAATTCAAACAAGATGATGATAAAGAAAAGAAATGAGCTGATGGTACATGTGGATAGATACAGAGGAAACAGGATAGGTGATGAACCAGGGCCCTGTTTCATAAAACTTATTATCAGTAACAACTGCCCCATTTCTATGACAAATTTGCTCTAAGCCAATCCGATGCAAGGATTTCAGTAGCTTATAACAGTTATTGCAACTTGTTATTGATAACAAGTTTTACGAAACCAGACCCTGGTGGAACCTTCACAATGATAGTAATGAAGACAGTCATAAAAATCATAGCAATGATAAGAAACAAGTAATCAGTATTTACGACCTTTACTAAATCTTCCCTGTAGGGTTTTTTTTTTAGTTGCATTTAGATAAATTATGAAAAGATTCCCAAATGGCATGTGTCTACAAAAAATATTTTACTAAATCACTACTGCTAATCTTAACATATATTTTTCGACTGTATAAGAATGATAGAACCAAGAAAAGGCCTTTGGAGAGAGCCAAGTTTAATTTTTCAAAACTATACTCATCAACTTCCATAGGCTGAGTTCTTAAATCAACCTAACATAAAGCGGCATGTCACATCATAAATCACCCCTCTTCAAACATGTTCATGTATGAAGTTAGCTGGCCATAATTTCAAATGTTTGTCTCTGTAAATTCACAGTTGAATGGCTAAAAGTCAATCAAGCAAATGAAAATGGTCCACATGACGAAGTCAATTGTGTTTGAAAGGTTACAGCAATAAACATGCATGTATGAAGCAATATCAGAATCTGCAGGGTTTGGCTAATGTGATTGGAATACTAAAGCTGCATGCCTTCAAGTAGGAAAAAATACCACAGAAAAATAAAAAGCACCACCCCTCCCCCAAGACATTAATTCAACGCCACTTCTACAGGCATTCTGAAAGCACAGTTAAAGTACAGCATTAAAGCATTATGAAATCTACTGTGGAAGGAAAAAAGGTGTGACTACTGTTTGTCCTCATCTGTTTGCACCTCTGTCTATCTGTCTCTGTTCGTCTCTGCCTGTCTGTCTCTCTCTCTTTCTCACTCTCTCTCTCTCTCCCCTCTCTCTACCTCTCTCTCTCTGTTTCTCTGTCTTTCTCTCACTCACACGTTCTTTTATCTACAAGCCTGACATGTGATGGAGAATAGTCTAAAAGACAGACAGACAAAATTCCATTAATCATGCACCATCTCAAATTAGTGTAGGATTTGACCCCACGAAAAGTATTCTCTCAATAACATAGGCTTATACAGGAAATACTTCTGGTAGGCAAGAGGTAAAGAACCATCTGCCTTTCAAAGGAGATACATGAGCAAATCTAAATTAACAGCTGTTTCTAAACATGGGTATCCATAAACTGAAAAAAAGGGAGTTTGGGGGATTACAATTAAATGGGTTTTTATTTCCTGTAGTTCTGTATGCCCTTCAAAAACAGGCATATATACATGTAGATCATCACTGATATTTCCCAAGAATTTTTGTTTGATAGAATATTTGCATTTTGAAAAATCTCCAGTTTAAGGTTCATTTACTACAAACAGTGATAAACTGGTTTATACTTCTAAAACTGATTTGGATAAATGTTGGGATATTCTGGAAGAAACCAAATTTACTTCTTTATTAAACGCACAACTACATGCACTGCTAATCACACTGGAACACACTTTGATGAAGCTGTAGAAATGAATAAAGGATATTTTTGCAGCAAATATAATCTTTCAACTACACTTTAGAAAACATACTGCTATTTGTGCAAACTACATGTACATGTCCATATATGTTCATTTTGTATACTAGTACGGTAGTAAGGACATGGGGGAGACAACAGCAGATAGTCTATAAAACTCTACTGAATGGTTCAGTACTTTATACCAACATGTGTTAGAGTTCATTTGGGTAACTTTAATAGAAAAATGGAGAGGTGCAAAGAAACGCATGCAGAATGCACATAATATAGACAACAATATGCATTTTGCATTCTTCACACTCCTTTCCACACCATTTTGTATCCCTTTCAGCTACCTTAAACAGAGATATGAAAATAAATTAACCCATTTGCAATAATAGCTTTGGGAAGTGGGTGGCTCCCGTATTCAGCCTGGGGAAGGAGAGAGAGAGCTTCGGTTGTCAATAAGTTAACTAACACTGACTCTGTCTGAATGGCCTGAATTAATAAATGAATTGGCATTTTAGAGTCCTCACTGTGAGGAGCACAGTGTGATGTCAACAAGTTACATAGCAACAGTGAAATGCAATGTCATCATAACAAGGTGACTTTCCTCTTTCCATCCCATGTGTAAACCTTCACAATATGATAGTATGATTATCATTTGTTTGATCAGAATGTAATTTATTCAGTGTTCCACAATTCACTATTTGAAATAAGAAATTCTGTTATCATGTTCTAAATGCATAAATTACTTCAATGGCAGTCATATAGAAAAATCTATTTATCATTTTACTGCAAAAAAAAGCAATTCATTTCTTCACAGCTCAGTTATACCAAAGAGCAGTTCTGTTTGTTCTTAGTCTTATGTATGTATAAATCTCCTAAGCCTTGATTTCAATCGAAAGCTTTCTAAAACTTGAAATTTACCCCATTAAAATGCATTTAGATATCATCATAAACCATGAGTAATCCATGTACCCCTGTAAAAACCAATTCACAGATATTGCCCTTTCCTCTAGCTCAATAAGGATATTCATGAGTTATTGAGCTAACGGGTTCTTAATTTAAAACTGATATCTTTAAACATCCATTTCAATCTATAATAAGGTATAAAAACATATATCATGTCAATGCATAATTTGCACACAAATCAATTCAGTTTAACTGAAACTCCCAAGCTTTCAAATACTCCTCTCCTTTGAATACAATTAGAAATTCAGAGCATATTATGCAGAAAGCATTGACAGAGCTTAGACAACGCAGAGCACTCTGATTACGAACTGTAACCATGACATCCATCACGCAGAAAACAAATGAAAAAAAAAAAAATTAGATCGAACAAGCAGAACGTCTGCAACCTTATCGACTGGATTCATTCATACACCTGCATCACCTGTACTTGCATCCATGAAAAATGGGAAAACAATTGAAAAATATATTAGATAAATGTAGTAAAGAGTATTTACACCTATTTAACATACATGTAGCTGGTTATAAGTTATCAACCACCATTCTTGCCATACTGTGTAATTGAACACTCAACAATGAATAAATAAATGAAACTGCATTGTCATTTAATATTTCATTGGGCCAAGACTAAGTAATCCATTTAGTATTTTAGATTCACCGATCAAAGTAAGGACAAAGGTTTTTTTGTTTTCTTTTTAAACAGACAAACAAACAATTTGGGTCTCATTGTAGTGGGTTTCAAATTAAAGGGGAAAAAAATTAATGAAAGAAAATTATATCTCAGGGGCATAACTCTTTGTATTTTTAGGATGATTTCATGTTCAACGAGAGCAAGAGCAAAAATGTACAGTATGCATTGCTTCCTAGTAATAGAACAGCTTTTATATCCTTATGGCTCTAACTGAACAGTTTTGTACTAAATTGACAATACCATTTTCTTGAATGTATAGTGCACTGTAGGTTGACAGTATACATGCATATGGGGACATGGGGACATGGGGACACGGGGACACATTTTATGAAGTGCTGTACATCATTTACATTTGATATTAACAGTTGACATTTTTACGGCATCAAAGATATTCATTATTACTTCACATTAGGATTTATCTCTATGGAATATCAAAAGCCAGCAACTGTGGGCAAATTTTTTCCATCCATCTTTCATCTTTTTGCATTTTCCCTTATTGTTCCAGGTAAACAAAATGACAATTAAGGGAATGCAAAGAATGCTAAAACAAATTCTCATGATTTTTTAAAATAATGTGTGCTTTGTTTTGTTCTTTAATGCAGTTGTTGATCAACAGTTTTTCATTCTCTTAAAAATCCTCTAATTGATGAGTCCACTTAAGAGATGTGAATAATAGCAAACCACAAATACGATGAAAACTACTTTTAAAAAATCAACTCATGTGCAATTTCGAAAGCCTATTGTACTGTCAATACAAATGTTCAGATCACATGATAAGCCATTGCAAAGTCCGCACATTTCTAAAGGTGATAGACAGGGCTATTGAAGTTGGCCTAACTTGATTTTTTGAAAGTAGTTTTATCATGTTGAAATATATCACCATGTACTGTAGAAACCTAGCAATTTCATTGAGGAGCAGTATTGTCCATGTATGTTACTACCTCAGCCACACCATCAACGAGATGTTCAGGTCTGTCTCGTAGGAATTTATATTTTCCATTGTATTCTCCATCAGCACTTGTCTCTGTCTGGTAGTTTAAGCGGACAAACTTAATTACACATTCAGTAAAAAATGAAAATGTGCCCCTAAAATTCAGACGAATTCTACCAGATGCAATTCAGACTTTAAAAAAGCTA
>JAPZVO010002217.1:0-10373 GCA_029962745.1 Echinometra lucunter | reverse complement strand
AAATCATTGCTTGCCAATTAAGGCACGTTTGTGAGTCCCATGTCTGGGCGGGCTTCCCTTTCTGCCATCACTCTAACGTTACAGGCTACAGAATGGAGGAGTGTGCATATGATGATACAGTGGAATCTTTGTACAACAAGGTCCTGGCCTTGGGACCATCAAAATTACCTTGTTATATACATTGCTTTGACATTACCTCAACACTAGGTTCAGTTTGGCAAGGTTCAGCCTTCACTCCTCAGGATTGTTTTTTTTTTTTTGGGGGGGGGGCTAGAAAATCAGATCAGATTAGTGTATAAAATGCATATGAGATGGAAGCGAGTTGAAGTTGTTGAACTTTATTTTTACTATTTTGTAGTATTATTGTGTTCATTTTAGCTACCAAGAATTACCAAGTGCAAATAAAAAAAAAATATGATTGACTTGACAGTATAAATTCTGGACCTATGAATGAAAATAATTTTGTAGCATTGTCTTCAAGAATTATGAAAAGCAAATATTTTGATTATCAATCCAGAGATTGAAGGCAGCACATGTCTTTCACCCTTTTCAGATTTGTGTGAATACTCTTAGTATTAATGTAACGTGTGTAACCCGCCTGGTGACCTCGTCAAGATCAGATCTGTTAACATATAGCTCAGAACAATGTTGTTATTCAGATGCTACACAGCTAACTAATACAATGCACATAAATTACATAAAATTTAATGCTCCACTTGTTCCTGCACTTAAAATGAGCTGTATCCACCTACCCATGTGTGAAGTGTGAACCTCTCTCTTGAAGGAGTACATGCAGATGCATGTACATTGAATTGTATCATTTGTATGTTCTATTAACCCATTCATGACAGGAATTATTTAAAGCCTAATTTGATGAGCTTTTATTCTTCGAATTGGCAACACCAACATTTTTCTTTTATTGCTACATTTTTCTTATAAAACATCATGTATCTGAAATAAATATAAATTGACAGAATGTATGATGAGAAGTCCTAAAGTTGCCAGTTTGCAGGGAAAAAACAGTAATTTTAACATTTTCATTGCATTAAAATTTAAGGATTTTAATGCTTATTTTCCTTTAAAAAAATTTCAGCATCAAACAACAAATATTGATGCATCGAAAATGCGCACAATTTGTGTAGATTTTTTTGCTCTTTCTGCTCATGTTTTTGATATGATATTTAGGGCTCTGCATCAAAAGCTATTAGACCAAACCACATAATGTGGACCCTCTGTCAGAGTTGACTTGATATGCCTATCACATGTCTTTGCCTTGTTGCTTATCGTAGATCCATCTGAAGTCTGCAAGCCTTCAGTACTGCATCAGGAGCTGTACTTCACTGACCATTACAGTGATGATGAACCATGTGATTGTCAACATGGATTGAGAACCTTGCATCACTTCAGTCAGTAAGAATTTCACTCAAGACTTTCTCTGATTGGTTTTCATATAGTATAATTCTGCTCTTATTTAAACTGAAAATTTTAATGATACCTGTCCCACTGCATTGAGACACCAGTTAGATGTATATTCAGTGATGCGATATATTTGCTCCTGAGACAATTGCTCCTGTCTTAGTATCTCAGAAGACATACATGTAGGTCAGGGTTATGGTTGTGATAGGGGTTTTGGTTCAGAATGATGTGAGGATAAGGATTATGCTTCGTGTCAGGTTTTGGGGTTAGGTTTCATGTTTGGCTTAACATGCTGATTTGCCATGGGAGCAGTTGTCGCTGGAGTGTCATGGAACCATATTCATCTGTTAAGAGCCAGAATGCTGTTAATACGTGTACCAAAATGTGCAGAGTGCACAAAATTTGCTGTTTTGTGTCCGTTTCCTGTGTTATTTCCTATGGAAAAATGGCATTGCACAAAATTCTTTTTTTTTAAGCGGCTACAAAATGGTGATAAAAGAGAGATAAAAGAGAGTTGCTACCACTGGCGTAAATCCATTTTGAAGAGTGGGGGGGGGGAGGATAATCAATTTTTTTGCTGATTTTTTTTTTCTGTCGAACTCACACTTCAGTATAAACACATGCCCTCACCCACCTGCACAGACCCCCTTACACACATTTTAATTTTTATCTTGTGAGCGAGTGAGCCAAAAATGACCACTTTTCTTTTTTTTTCAATCGCATTTTCAAATAGAAATTCTATGATATGATTAGCAAGCAAAGTGAATGAGCCAAAAATAACCACTTTTCTAGTTTTCAATCACATTTTCAGACGAAAATTCTAAAATATGATGAGCGAGCCAAGTGAGCAAGCCAAAAATAAGCGCTTTTCTGGTTTTAAATCCCATTTTCAAATCAAAATTCTAAAATATGATGGTTGTTTATGACAGATTATTAAATTAATTGTATTAACTGATTAATTCAAATATCATTTCTTAAAAAGTGTGGGGGGATATTTGTACACGCCATCCCCCCCTCACAAAAAAGTGGGGGCATATATCCCCTATCCCCCCACCCCCCCCCCCCCCCCGGATTTACGCCAATGGTTGCTACAAAACAGCTTCACCCTCACAACCTTTTGTTAATTTGTCGCCATTTTCTAGCCATTTTCTAGCCGTTTCCTGGCCATTAATTTCCTCTATACTTGATTCTCAAAAAAAAGAGAGACAAAAGAGAGAAAAACGGCTAGAAAACGGCGAGTGGCCACAACAAAGCTAGCTCACTGTGTAACTTATATCCTTGAAAAGATAGCTACTACCCTTTGGGCTCTGAATAGATGATATAGTCCAAGGGTGTATGAAGAAAATGGGAACATGCATATGGGAATTATATATATGAAAAATAAGGGTAGGTAGGGCAGGGGTTTTTTTTCCCCCTTCCAATCTGCATATATGATACCACTACTTTTAGACACACATACACCCAATACGCACACCCATACGTGTACATGCATACATACAAACATACAACCCACTGAAGACGGGTTCATTTTGCTACATTAACTGGTTTACCATAGACCCCAGCCTGAGATATCACATGCACCGTCTCCAACAGGTTACAAAACAGACTAAGATGCCAGTGTATACATGTGTATTCACTATTGCTGGCTATTTTTTTCAATATTTCACGTATTACAGCATTTATGTCAAACTTTCGGAGAACACTAAACAGAGTTTTAGGCCCAAGTTTGCCCGTGGTCTTCACAGCGTACGACGCCATGTTGAGGTACACAGCTAGCGAGCTAGCGCTATGTTGAGCGAGATACACAGCAATACGGGTGAGCATATCGCCCAAACAAGCGGCATTGGGCGTGCTCACGAAGAAAAAGAGGTTTACTCTCGCTGAAGCCGCTCGAAACACATCTTTTACGGTGGGAAAATAGCTGTTCTGTCAGCAACACTTCCGGGTTTTCTACACAGCAAATTTGATCGCGAAGGCAGCACGATCATATGCGATATCGATAGCAATAAACAAAAAAAAATACCTAGGGTTGGGGATATATTTAGGGTCGGGCGGGTTACGCCAATACAACCATTTTTTTCTTTTGCCTTACATGCAAGTTCATGTGCAAATACAGAAATGCTCTCACTGTTAAAGGTGAGAATATCATATTGCAAAGATATAATGTAATGTGTGTAATTCCCATAGGAGAGAAGGGTTAGGAGAGAGGATAGGTTTAGAGTGAAAAGAGGGAGGAATGGGGAGAAAGAATGAGAGAAGGTGAATAACAGTGCAATTTGTACAGTAAAGTGTACAATAGTAAATCTATAGGTATTGCAATGGAACCTGGATCATACAAATAATGAAAAGAGTGACATACAATGTATTACACAAGGTTTGAAGTGTTGATCATCTTCATTGCCTGTGGTGTAAAGGAATTTCGGTACCTGGAAGTACAGCAAGGTGGTTGGCGAAGGCGATTACTATTCCTCAACTGACGACAGTTGGGTAAAGAATCTCTACGTGGCGAAAGCATGGAAACTTCCCTAGATTGTAGGAATGACTTAACAAAATTTGTAATTGTTGTCGTCTATCTGCAAGGTTGGGAATATCCAGACACTCAAGAGCATGAGGATAATCAACATATAGTTACCATATCCTAGTATGATACGACAAGCTCTTCTTTGTACTCGTTCCATCTTATCTGACTGCTGAGCATTAATGGAAGATGACCACACAGGTGAGGTGTATTTCACTAGTGGTCTAATGTACATGCATGCTACAATGTATATATCATCCCTTTAAAATACACAATTGTCGAGATGCTTGTTTAACAGCATTATCAACATTCGTGTCCCACTTCATGTCATATTGTAAATACACACCCAATAACTTAACAGACTCAGTGGGCTGGAGAACAACATCACCGATGGTGATCTCAGGCATGATAATCTGGTCCCTAAGGAAGGAGACATGCATTACTTTACACTTTTCTGGTTTGGGGGTCATTTGATTATTAGTGGAACATTCAGTAATCAATGACAAATGATCTTGCAGGGTAGAAGGTTGAGATTTCAGCAATACTTAAATCATCCACATATTTCCATCTTAACCTAGTGGAGGTTGCTATGTCAGTAATCATACCCAGAAGCATAGGGCCGAGCCTTGTACCTTGCGACACTCCACAAGTAGTGAATGCCAGCTTACTATGAGCAGACTTTACACGAACACAATAGGGGCGTTCACACACAAGGTAAAGAGTGAGATTAAAAAAATCGATTTTCTTATCGTGATTAGTAAATCGATTTTATTTTATGTGTGGACAGAATAATCTTGCTAATAATCGCGATTCATCTCGCAGTAAGAAGTACGATTTTTTGGAATAATCAAAATTATTTGCCTAGCGTTGTGTGTGTGAACGGAATCGCGATTAGAAAATTGGTTTTATCTATCCCATCATTCTTTGCACGTGTGCGATCGATGCGCTGCACATGCATTATGCAGTGTATGCAGTGTGTGTCGTTTACGTTACGGGGTGTATGCACTGTATACATGTAGCATAGACACACTGCACGCTATCTTGGCGCCGTTGATCCCGTGTAGTAAACAAATGTTTTGTATGATAGTACATAATCATTTATTATCCAATTAATGAGTTTCTTGCTGTACTTTCTGTAGCTCTTTTACTGTCGATGTGTATTTTCCCCTGTCCAGATTGTGTATAACAGCAGTTAAGCATGTTAAGCGGAGAAGTTTGTGTTGCCTCTTCGTGTGTGTGAATGGTAAAAAAAAAAATCGATTCTAATCGCGATTCAAATCGCGATCCGAATCTTGCTTTTTCCCTGTATGTTAACGGTGGCTATAAAATCGAAATTTGAATCGCGATTCAAACTTCGATTCCTTTTGTGTGTGAATGAGCCTAATGAGATGTATTCTCCAGATAACTACATAAGAGGAGGATAATGTTTGGATTAGTGCCCAACTCAATCAGCTTCTCATTCAGTACATTATGGTTAATTATGATCAAATGCTTTCGCATAATCAATAGTGCAAATGGTAGGGACATGACCAGGTTTATCGAGAGCTTGCAGAACTGAATCAATCATACTAATCAAATAATGTGAGGTTGATGATCCTTTCATGTTGCCAAATGGTTGATCATCAATCTTACCCAAGATATCCAGATATAACCACTTAGTAAGTAATGATTCAAATACTTTTGTAAAAGTAGGGGTCAGTGATATTGGTCTTCACTGGTCAACAGTATTACAGGGTATACACTCAGGGACTGGAACAATGTCTGATACCTTCCAGCAATCTGGGAAAAAACCTGTTTCTAGATTTCTATTAAAAATCATAGTCAAAGGTTCTGCTATCTCACAAGCAAATTCAGAGATAAGTCTTGCAGGTAGGTCATCGTGATGGGTAGACTTGGATGGATTGAGTTTTGCATAACTCCTGATACACTACTTGGTAGGCTGCGACACTGGGAGAAGGATGGGGAAGCAGGTAAAAAAGCAGGTAGAGAAGACCTATCAAGTGCAGGCAGCTGGCAACAAATATAGAAAAAAAATCAAAACCAGGTCCATGAACCTATTCTGGTTCAAGGCAGGTTTGGAATGGTATGTACATAACAATATGAGGACAAAATAAACACAAATAATGATTGCTGAGGAATCATATGATGAAACAAGAGTTTGCCATGAGGCTACTTGTACTAGTGTAAGATAACAAGTAATGGTAACAAACTTGTTTTAATGAGCAAAGATAAGCAGAACTGACATTTACAATGGAACATATATTTTGTTTAATGTGATTCACCTGTTATATACGGTAATGATAATAAAACTAAGGCAGGTGAGAATATAGGCTCAACAGTTAAAAGAGTGAAATAATGGGGAGATGAGGTTTCAAAATGGAAATAACAAGTGAATTTAGCATTGTGTAATTTATGTCGTTAAAACTTAAGATATTGTGCCTTTTTCCCAATGTTGATCCTTCCTAGTGTAGAAAGTAACAAAAGAAGATAGAAGATCTAGAGCATGTTTACTGATATCACTAATTAAACACCTTGGTCTGACATCACATTTACAAATACCAATAATAGTTTTGATTCTAGCCTTATTCTCTTTAAAAACATGACTTCTCCCCCTGATTTCGCTTACTTAGAAAAAAGACAGAATACTTTGTTTCTCTCATGTCTGATAACAGTTCTTTGTAACGTTCGCACTTTCTATTGTGTGCATCTTGTACGTTAGTTTCGAACCGGACTGTAAGCTCTACCAACAGTATTTTCTTTGTATCCTTCAATAGTGCCCCCAGCTACAGAATAACCTTCAAGGTCCAGGTACAGATTACAGTTGCCCACACTAGTTTCTGTTTTCGTTCTAAAGATTGCCATTAGGACGTTGTTAGTCTCCAGGTGAATCTGTCCAAAAAAGGAGGGGCAATGCGCCAAAATATGATGTAAAGTGCCGGTTGTGTCTCTTAGGAAAAAAATTGTGTTGTACATGTATATTAAAATTAACTGCATCGTTGTTGTGAATTTTTGTCGTTGATATTTGTTTATTTTTATTTAATTTATCAATTGAACAATTGAACGACAAGAAAGATACAAGCAAAACAGCAATTTATATCATGCCAGCTTTGCATCATCAAATTGGCCGTGCATGAAGTCACTAGCCTGGCAGTGGTCACTGCAAAGGACGTAATGCCAGCTGTACTTACAAGCCGATTTTTAAAATTTCTCGACTTTCATTGCTGCTGTCAATGGCTAGAATAATTCTCTGATATTTTCAGGAGTAGGTAAGGGGTGGAAGTGCATCTGAAAGTCTGGCATGACAGCATTTTCAACATGTTTGCTATGGCACATGCAACATGAGTAGTGCTCAGTTACGTCATGTCTGCTCTGGGGTCTATCTATTTCTTAACAATATGGAGACATGCAGTAGGTTGAGTGTTTGCTTTGCAGCAGACGACATATATACATCTTGAAAGTATATTTCGGTCAAATCTAGGCGTACAGATTATGCAACTTACATCATGATATTAGTAATAAAATCCTGATTTTCATTCTCCTTTAAAGTTTAGAATTTGGTCTGCGTAGGAAATTACCTGGGAGCAACTCACTAACAGAGCATGATTTGTACAACCAAGCCATTTAAAATGTTTACCATTAACTAAGTTCAAATCTTGAATGCCTAACAGCCCAGGAGCCTGTCTTGAAATATCCACCCCATTTTACATATGAAATTTGACTCCTTAAAGTTACTTAGGCTATCCATCCCATTCACAAAATGCTTATCAGACCAAACATATCTGCCGGGGTAGCCCCCAGGGCCTCAAAAAATGTCCCCAAAGTCGGGTTTATTTCACCCCATCTAACATATGCACCAAACTTTGTCAGGAGGAAGTGGTACGACTATACATTACCAAACACAAAAACTGACAACATTTTTTATCCGAAGGGGTTGTCAAATGGCCCCTAAAAGATGGGGAAAAATTTTCCACATAAGGCCCATGTACCAAATTTTGTCAGAAGGAAGAGCTATGACTATACATTAAAAAAATATTAAAAATGACCAATATTTCCTTCAGGAAGGGGGTCTAATGCTTCCCAGAAAAAAAACAACCTCCAAAGTGCCCTACAACTATAGGCTTTACTGCCCCAAAGTGCTCTAATTGATAGTTTTTAAATTTTGAAAATTGTATTGCTTTCTCAAAAATAGAGCAAGGCAATATTTTCAGGGTCATGTAAAAACACCTCCTGCCCACCTTGGCTCTTGGACAAGATATAATAGAACAACTTGCTAGGTATCTGTGTAATTAACACATGAATGGTAGATTTCAGCCTGGCGGTAACATAGCCCAGATACTTGGCAAGCTGCCATATTTTGTCTTGTCGAGGAGGTGAAGGTATGTGTTTTAGGTGTGTTTACATGACCCTGACAAAACTGATTTGCTGTTTTTTTTTTTTTGAGAAAGCAACACAATTTTCAAAATTCAATAACTTGTTACTGAAACTACACCAAAGAAAACTACATGACTCAAGATTGTTCTGTGTGAATTTAACTTGGATTGAATAAAACACACAAGAGGTATCATGGTTGGTAAGTTAGAAAATGGATTTTTCTCTATCAATTAGAGCACTTTGGGGCAGTAAAGCCTATAGTTGAAGGGCACTTTGGTGTTTTTTTTTCTGGGAAGTGTTAGACCCCCTTCCTGAAGGAAATGTTGGTCAGTTTCTATATTTTTGGAATGTATAGCCATCGCTCTTCCTTCTGACAAAATTTGGTACACGGTCCTTATGTGGAAAATATTCCCCCATTTTTTAGGGGCCGTCTGACAACCCCTCCCAACGGAAAATTTTGTCAGTTTTTGTGTTTTGGTAATGCATAGTCATACAACTTCGTCCTGGTAAAGTTTGGTGCATATGTTAGATGGGGTGAAATCAACCCAACTTTGGGACCCTTTTTTTGAGGCCCTGGGGGCTACCCCCAGCAGATATGTTCAGTCTGACAAGCATTTTGTGAATGGGATGGATGGCCTAAGTAACTCTAAGGGGTCAAATCTCATATGGGGTGACTATTTTGGGACAGGCTCTCAGACTATAAGGTGTACATGTACTGCAAAAAATTTAAAAATTATGATCTGAAAAGAAGTTTGGTACTACAAAATTGAAAAGTAACATTGAGCACGGACATACTTAAGCTTTTCGACATGCACTCATCAGAGTAAAATTGCAAGAATGAACAGAAAGCCAAATCGAAGCAGTTTATAATGGAAGCGAAGGAACGATACGTGCGAAAATTGACGGGCTGTGATAGGATTTTACTGTGATGAGTGCATGTTTGAAAAGCTTCATTACGTCCGTGTTCAATGCTATTTTCCAATTATGATCTTTGAAACTAAAAACTTAAAAGTCGTGACTAAAAATAGTATCACAAGAAGGTTTTCACATTGTACAGTTTAAAGATATCAAATTTATTTATAGTTTTTGTGTATTTTCTTTCTTTGATCTTCGTAAAACAGCTCAATATTCAATTAGATTTCACTTTTTGAATAATGTAGATTTTGACATGTATGTACGACTTTGTACGTGTATGAGTAATTAATTCACTGGGGAAGAGTTGCAATCATTCATTGCTGCTGAAATTGGACAGTAGTTCTTCTAAACCAGAGTCATAGATAGCAAAAGGTTGGCAGAAATGACAGGTCATTAATTCAGAATACTTGTGTTTTGAATTTTCTTGTATGTAAAAAAGAGAATCGTATGGGAACCAGTGCATGTTTACAAAAAAAAATGTATTAATTTAGCACTCAATATTTATGTGAAATCTGCTGTATTAAGAAATAAAAACCTGCTGATATAAAAATACTGAAGAGGACACCACAGGGAATGAACAACAACCATAGCCAGAAGTGGACTTTGTACTCAAACTTGATAATTGCAACATGTGATATTCGCTGTCCAGAGTCCAGAGTCCACAGAGCAAAATATGTACATGTATAATGTATAATGTATTGATATCATCTCATCAATGAGAGAAGTGTGCGCTCATGATAGAGGGGGTACGCTATTATATGCTTGCTGCCATTTTGTCTATACTGTGCTAGCTGTGTGCTAGATGTTGCTCAAACTGTTGGGTTTCATAAAAGTAGTCAACTTGATATGATCTGTTCAAAATGCGGTTTCTGGTGAATGAATGTTTTTTCAAATGAAATATCATGTGAAATGTTGTTGCTAGATGTGCATTGTATGCCTGTGGATTTGAGTGTACCTGCAAGTTGTCTCAGCTAATCATCTTGTAAAGGTAAAGACTAAGTAATTACTGTAATAAGAAGCATGCATACTGACTTTTTTTCAGGTTTTGTGTCATGTACTATAAACAAATAAAGGATATACATGTATACAGGGGAAACTCAGTTTACTGAGGCCATCAGGGACCCTAGGATTTTCCTTGGTATAGCTGTTTACC
>JAPZVO010002216.1:5000-10382 GCA_029962745.1 Echinometra lucunter | reverse complement strand
GTGATATTCTCCTAATGTGAAACTACAGAATATTATCGTTGGATATATATCATATTGGATGTTGAATGTCAGTACTGCAATAAATGATATATGCCATGTATATTTACCCAAATGATCTGTACAAGAAGTTGTGATGTGATGTACTTCAATCCTAATGAGAAAATGTGAGATAGTGAACTGAATTATTAATTTTTAGTTCATTCTTTGATGATTTTATTTCAGACCTCTTCAAATCAGACATAATTTATATTATATTCCACATACTAAGGATGTTGCCGTAGGATTGGTCAAAAGTGAATCACATGATAGTGTAGTTTTGCCATCAATCACCACCCGATAAGAAAAGTTCGTGACCCCTTAGTGTTGGCACGGTTTGTGTTTCGCTGATCACTTGAGCCCATACATTCACAACGCGTTATCAATATTTTGGGGTACGCGCGAAATAAAAGTTCGTGACCCCTGTGATGAATCTGCCAACAAATTTTTCCAACATAATTCTCTGCTTGCGCAAACCAAACTGTACACGCTTAACACTTATACAGGCGCCATTGCGTACACGCAGCAGTGCGCGCAGCAATTACAAGTTTTCTTCCTTTGTGACGTCACAATACCTAGTTAGAGGCAAAGCAAGCTTAGTCGCGCGTGCGTGTATTACATGGTCACAAGATACATTATACCTTATACGCTAGGCAGTTGTTGGAACTTCTTAACTCTGTTTTTAAATTAAACTTTGATTTTTAAACCTTTCTTCATTGTAGGGAAATAACATTTTATTTCCTTTTTATGTAGTGGAATGGTTTCAGATGTGGAATATAAAGCAAATAATCACCTTTTGGTTTCAAAAAAGAGGCAAACTATCACTTCCTCGGCGATCTGGCTGTACACGCTATCTTTCCTCAGCTTCGCTTCGGAAAGATAGCTACATCCAGATCGCCTCGTGATAGTTTACCCATCACATTCATCAACGGTGATTATTTGCTTACTATCATACCTGCCAGCTATTCCTATTAAATAGGAATATTCCTTCTTTTTTTTTTTAAAAAGGAAATTGCCATTTTAACCTGTGTGTTCCTCTTTCTGTACAAAATCGGTATCATTTCCTTCCACAATGTCCACGCAAATAAGTGATTCAGAAAGGAATTAATTTTTCAGGCCCTGATTTGCATTGGTTTTAGATTGGTTACCAATTACTTTGAATTAACATCTTCAGAGTGACTGAAAAGTTTCGTGGTTAAAACTAAAAAAATTGGAAGAGGAGGGGGGGGGGGGGGTGGGGGGGGGGGGCCAGGGGGCGAATTTTTTTCCGTACATGGAAACGCAAATCCTCCTTGTACGCATGTGCGGGGACTTCGTTCTTGCTGGACCTTTCCGTTTGCAATCCGCGCAATCCCATAGACTGTCACGTACGACTCATCTACAATGGTTTGTAGTCTTCGCGCGCAGACCCTATCGGTGATACTTGTTGCGTTCGCGCAGGCACTGATTTTTCTCTCCTCCAATAATGCTCATTCTTTCTCTCTCTCTCTCTCTCTCTCTCTCTCTCTCTCTCTCTCTCTCTCTCTCCAATGTGCTCGCACTCTCTCTCTGTCACTCTGTATTTGTGCTACCCCTAGTACTTATTTCAAATGTTCTGCTGAGGGCCAGAAAGCCATGAACTAAAAGCGCAACAAAATAATGCTCTCAATTCTGGCTCTCAACCAACTATGGGATCCATTTTGTTTGTACGAGTGGTACATAGTGAGGGGAGTCTAACGCCGGAAAAGTATCGAGTCAAAATACTAAATGTACAGTTGAAAATATCATTGTATTCCCAAGTGTAAGGAACAGGTATCCATCACACCACCAGAAACATACAGGCCTTTAACAAAAAACAAACAACAACAACAGCTTAAACAACATAAAAAGAGGATGGCAGCTCAGAAAGTACCTCTTCTCTGCCAAAGCAGAATATAAGATTAATCAGGCAGCTTAAAGACATGGTTAAGATTGTTATGATTTTAAAAAATCTTGTTTTGTTACTTGAAGATGGGATAAACATAAGGGTTATAGTGTCAAAATACCAGTCTGAAAGTTTCAAAGTATAATATCCACAGGAAGTATTTTTAAATATAAAAAATATGAACCAATGTTCGAAAATATACGAGGGTCGATTGCACAGAATAGACATAAGGAGTGCGCATGCGCGTTTGACTCACCTTATCGTACTGTGTGTATAGACCAATTTCACAACGCAAGAGGGCAGCAGACTGTTCGATACATTTCGACATACTGCGGTGGGCGCTCCAACTTTTATAGTACACAAGTCAATAGCGCGTTATGTACATTCGTTCGATTTTTTGTCTATTTTGACCAATATATGCAGATTTCTTTTAATATTTGCAATGAGAAATTGTCAGGGAAGTTCAGGTCGCAGCTGTGCGGTGCTTGAATGCCACAAGAATTGGAGAAAGTTTAAAAATTGGAAGCTAACTGAGTGCGAAATTCACTCGCTTTTGACTCATGAAGCCTGTTTGTGTGAGAAGCTGTACTCCCTACACAGGTTTCCGTAAGCAATGCGAAAGAATCCGTCGCCAGTGGGTAAAAATATCAACAGAAAGGACTTTGAAGTCAAGAAACATTATCATTATGTACTTTGGTGTAAAATTTAATGAGTGAAAACATGACTTTGTAAACAGGGTAAGATTGAGGGCTCCCGTTTACTACGGCTTCTATGCTGTAATCGAACTTATACTGAAAAAACTAAGTTGAAAAACTATCGAAAGTACAAAAATACATCATACCTTCATCTGTCAGATATGGCCATTGTCTTAATTACCTCATGTACCCATGTATCCATGCTTTATTTTATTGATCTAGAGTAAAGTAAATGGAACAATTTTAGGGCATATCTAATATCTTACATTCATTTTGTACACAGAGCCAATCGCGGTCAGCGCGCTTGCCCACCGCAGCAATGGCGTCGCCGATAGAGGGCCAAATACATAAACCGGAGGTGAAATTGGTCTATTGGCATATCACGCGGCGGGAGGGACATAACGGCATTTTCAATTCAAGCAAAATGGTCCTCTTAGTGATTGTCTCGTGAGACGAAGGATAATAAAATCGCCGTTTGCGTCTAACTTACACTTTTTCATTCCAAATTATGGTTGGTTTCAGGTTTTTTAGTACAAATACAAGTACTCATACACATGTTTCATCTTAGTTTGAGAATTTTTTAAATCAGCTACTCACAAAGTTAGCCAATGCCTTTAAGATTGCATTCGGTTGCATATCTCCACATCAGTTTCATATTTATTTAATTTAAAATGATGTTTTCTCTTATTTTCGTTTATAAAAGTGCAACCAAACACACCACGCCGACTAGTGACTACAAGGGGCCGAGTGGTAAGGACTTATGGGTGGGGCAGACATCACCGGAGACACAGAAGGACATTGACAGCTTGAAGTCCGAGTTCAGTGGTCTTTATTTTCTTCTCCAGGCTTGACTCACCACTGAGGAAAGGAGAAAGCGGGGTCACAATATCAGTTGCAGTTCTCAATTACAATCAATTAACAAGGAAATATTCCTAATATAAAATAAACATATAAACAGAGTCCGGAACAGCTGAATAATAAAACGTTCCAAAGCTTATCTCAATGAACATAATTTGATATTAATAATCCATGTTTCCATACATTAATTTGATAATGAGAAAGTTTTATAAAGAGTTTCTATAACTAATACAACTACCAAATAAAACAAAGTAGTCGACCTCTGGCCATATTCCAATCATTTCATTCATAAACTCAGACCCAAACCCCCATTTCCACTGTCCATAGCGCCCTAACACCCCAACTACGTTTCACCCGAAAAAGGCCAACGGACAGTGCCCAATGCATGCACCCTACGCTTGCCAATACACACTAAAGCATTTATATGTGTAATCCATCACACTCTCTCATTACATAACATGCATTTATAAATCGCTTAAAATGTACATTTTCTCACAACAAATATTTCACTCTCTAGACATAATCATTTCCCTTATGGCCATCTTAGTTTTGTCTCTCTGATACAACAATAATAAGAAAACATAACTACAATTTCATCAAATAGTAAATTTTACATACAACCTCATCGAGGAAAGGAGAAAGCGGGGTGAAGGCACAGAACTAGAAAGACGTTCGACCTTCTTACATACACGTTAATGTAGGCCAGTAATATAGGCCTACATAACAAAAAGGTAGAGAGACAATCTTAGTGTTTCATTTAACATAGACTGTTTTTGGCAATGAAGAACATGAAATACTAATCTGCAGTTATAATATAATCGTTAAAGGGACTGCTGTTTTTTTTTTTATCTTTTCAATTCAACTGCAACTGCTGCTGCTGCTGCTGCTGCTGCTGCTGCTGCTGCTACTACTACTACTACTACTACTACTACTACTACTACTACTACTACTACTAATATGCAACATTTATATAGACTCTAGCGCTTAATACAAATGTTTCTAAGCGCTGCATATCTGCATACTACTACTATTACTACTACTACTACTACTGCTGCTACTACTACTACTACTACTACTACTACTACTACTACTACTACTATTACTACAAACCATAGTATACAGATCTAACATATCTCACAAGCAGGACTGGTGTTTATGTATAAAATTCGGCCTGGAGGAAAAGCATATTTGAATTGTCAAAATCATATTTATTCATTTCCAAAAGAAGTAAGTCTACAATGACATTTCCATGATTATAATCATACAAACAATATTAGTTCAAAATATATACACTATATCATTGTATATGTTTTACTTTGTGAATGAACATAAATGATAAGAATGAATTATTTTTCATTTTTTCATTTCATTTATTTGACCATTTAAAATCAACATAGTACATGAACATCATAAAATAAATATCATACAAAACATCCATTAACAAACAAAATAACAATTTAAAAATGGCCAGGACCCAAAAGAAGCAAAGCTGCTTATAAACTGGGTCCTACATAAAATATATATACATGTAAATTATTAAACTATAGTCTATACACATACATACACCCATACACCCAGTATTTAAATCTTCATTTTTCATATTTTAGATGAAATATGAAATATTAACTAAAATTTAGGGAAATTTAGATGTCACGTCACTTTGCTTCCTTTTGTCAAAGCAGCGCAGAAGGGCAGACCCCAAAAGGCCTATAACCTGCATAAATATATTCATGCATGCAAACACTTAAAGGTAAATATCCGACAAATGAAATTATGAATCTGTGCGGTAACAAATCATGACAGCATTAATTTAAGAGTAAACAAAGAATTGTAGAAAGACCTACACAGACATTAAAATTAAACAAAGAATTGTTCTTAGTGCTCGAAGCC
>JAPZVO010002215.1:0-10384 GCA_029962745.1 Echinometra lucunter | reverse complement strand
GGGAAAAAGAAAAAAGCAAAGGGAAACAAAAGAAATGAGGGAAAATTTAGTACCAAAACCCCGGAGTTTCCGGGTGCTCCCCTTCTTGGACCCCCGCAGTGGCTTTCCCTGTAGACCCCCATCAGGGGCCCTAAGCCAGAACCTGGGCCCCACCCGCTAAGGGCTTCGCAACAAGCAACTCGCGGTGCAAGCTCACCTCCCGCATATTCCATTTCTAGACTTACATACCGGAATTTTTCGGCTCTCTCCCCCCCCCCCCCCCCCGATAACAGGCAGAGAATGTAAGAGACCGGGAACAGTCAACGAACATTCAAAGAAACGTCAGAGCTCCCGCGCGGAAAAAAATCACCATCCCTGCACCCTCCCCCTAGCATGCCTAGGGAGCGCGCTTTGCGCTATCGTCCTCCAAAAATAAATCCTAGCTATACCACTGATTCTAGACTTAATTACCGGGGAATTTTTGGCTATGCGTATGTCCCTCCCCTTTTTAAAGAAATATACGTTAATTAAAATCGTTAGTAAAATTCTGAATATTTATCATAAACAACCATCATATTTAGAATTTCTGTTTGAAAATGCTACTGAAAACAAAAAGTTGTTATTTTTTGGCTCGCTCGCTTCGCTCGCTCGTCACAATCTTAGATTTCCATCCGAAATGCGATTAAAATTGAGAAAAGCTGTTTTTTTTAGCTCGCTCCTTCGTTCGTTCTTTCATCATCTTTTTAGATTTCTTATTCGAAAATGCTATTCAAAACTGGAAAAGTGGTTATTTTCTGCTCGCTCTCTCGCAAATAGATATCAAAATGTGTGTGAGAGGGAAAAAAAATCGAAAAAAATTTTTCATCCCCCACTCCTCAAATTGGATTTGGAGCACTACCGTCCTCCTAAAATGCAGTCGTAGCTACGCCACAGATTCAAGACATACACTAGTTACCGGGAAATTTGGGCTCTGCCCCCCCCCCTAATAACAGGTACCTGTTACGCCCCTGAGTATAGGTTGTAGTATTGGTTTTCCCGCCCATTTTCGTCACCTCTTCATTCAATTTTAAAATTTACTTTCAATTTCCTCCATTGTGCCCTGTGGTTAATGTTTGTTTCAATTTTGTTTTTAATCAACCAATTTGAAAGATTGTCATTCACTTCGTACTTTGTCACCCTTTTCGTCAATTGTAATCAATGTTCGTCGGTTACAGTGGCTGAGCTCGGGGGAGCATTTCATGAAGAATTTTGTCAGTGATTTTCACCCACTGTTATAAGCTACTGAAATCCTTGCATCCGATTGGCTGAGAGCAAATTAGTCGGTGAAAATCACCGACAGACTCTTCATAAACGCTCCCCGGACAGCAAAGCCAATTCGTCTTTTGGCATTCATTTTGTTGAAGATTCATTCGAATTCTTCGCCGATATACACGGTCTACTGACATGACTGACGCACAACGATCCTGTCACAGTAACACATAACATGTGTGGTGCATCATACGAATTACTTTCAATGATATGGTATTCCACATTCAGAGGCGTCGATCCATTTTTCGGATTGAGGGGGGCAAGACCCCGGGCAAGACGACCAAGCGGAGATGAACCCACGGCTACTATTTGTACATACACACACTTTTTTTTTTTTTTAACATGTTTTTATTTAAGGATTTCATTCAAATAAACTCAGATAAATATAACAAAAATTGACACCCTCACCCTCACCCGCACCCACACCCACAACACACACACACACCACCCCCATATATATATATATATATATATTGAAAGAAATTGACAAATGCAAACAACTTTGGCAACTCCCTTGTAATAATAACCACTGAAAGAAATGACGTATTCTGACGTAATGCATGTATCCAGGCTTCTAGCTGAGATCCAACTGCGGCATGCGGCTTCTCATTGTTCATTAACTCATCTGCACCAAAATAAAGGATCAAAAAGGGTTGGAAATCTGTCTGTCAGTCAGTTGGATTCGGTCACGCCTAACTGCTGGCCCGCCTCTGTGGTCTAGTGGTAAGGTATTGGCGTTCTAAGCCAGTGACCCGGGTTCGATTCCCGGCAGAGGCATTTTTTCAACCCTTGATTCAAAATGGATGACAGCTCTGGGGGACATTGAGGGAGCTACGCAATTATTATTCTCCCATTTTCATTTCTTTCAGTGTGTATAGATATATATATATAGAGATATATATATATATATATATAGGCCTATATCACGTGAAGCATTTGTCGAATTGGGAAAAGTGATGTGAACAATCCTGCTTTTTTTCAATTTTGCGAGCGAGCGAAGCGAGCGAGCAAAAAATAACAAAATTTCTTCTTGTTATGAGAGAAGGGTTTAGTTATCATATAGGCATAAATGATACCTATATGTATGTATATGGTTACCACCGTCGCTGCAAATATGAACTGTATTTTTCGACAGATCGCTGGTCCATTGTTGCTGCCCCCCAAACCACTCTGGTTTTTTTCTTAATATTACGAGCGAGCGAAGCGAGCGAGGAAGCACACACTATTTTTCATGGTAGATGTAGTAAACCCTTCGGCAAAATTATGCTATGACCAATGAAACATCTACATTATCTATTCGGGTCTCAGCTCACCGAATTCGTTTGCTTTTCAAATCATTAATATGAAACGAGCGAGCGCTGCGAGCGAGAAAAATATACCCTTTTCTATGATATGAAGTGTTATTTCGTCATCATAATAATGTGATAAAAATTTGATATGCGCTATACTAGAACAGAATATTATTATCATCAGTATCATCAGAATACACTAGAAACCTGTTATGGCCTGTATGATATCTAATTAATACATCCAATCACCTGTTGCCGAATAGGACACTATTTAGCTACCTCGCTTGCAGTCCGAATCCATTCGTTCTTACTACCATAGCGAGCAAGTCAACGACCGATCCCGCAAAATTATATGGATTCGTCCCAAATCTTTGTCAACCCCTTTGCTGCCCAATATAACGATAGTTTGGAATCTCTCTGCTAATACTAAGCTACTTGCTGCCCGAAATCATCTTGTATCTAGCTTTACGCAGCGAGAGTATATAGCGAGCGAGTTAACGAAAAAATATGTTTTTGTTTGCGTTTTTCTTTTATCCAGGCCGTTATCTCCTGAAAGTTTATCTATTTTTTAGGTCAACTGGCCGCTCGATTTCTAGAGGTGATATCTTGTTTGGTATATTACTTCCTATGAGTAGAAGAATAGTACAACATTAGATAGAAACACAAGATGCAACCGATTTCCTTTCATAAGGAATAGTAATTATCATCGACTTGGTTAAGATACTTAAATGAGAGCGAGCGAAGCGAGCGAGCGCTTCACAGTGTCCCCATTTTCTTTCTTTTTTCTTGTTTTTACGCTTTCATTTCACTTCCTTTCTTCCTTTTCCTTTCTTTCTCTTTCTTTTTCCTTTTCCTTTTTTTTTTTGTTTTGTTTCTTTGGGAAATTATTGGGGGGGGGGGGGGGCAAAATTATATCTTTGCCCCCCCCCCGAATTTTCTGGGGGGGGGGGCAACTGCCCCCCCCTCCCCCCCCCCCCCAGGATCGACACCTCTGTCCACATTATATTATAATAATTTCTTATTTAAAAAAAAGTAGCAAATATCTCAAAAGTAATTCGTATCATGGGCATTGAAAAATTTTCAGAGATGGCTGCCAGTGGGTGTTTCTAAATTATTTCCGTTGTGAATCTGCAGGAACAAATATGGCACCACGTGTAGCACTCATCACGGGATGTTCCTCAGGCATTGGCCTTTCCACGGCTGTCATGTTGGCCAAGGACCCTTCCAAGGGCTACATTGTCTACGCCACCATGAGGAACCTGGCCAAGAAGGGTGACCTGGAGAAGGCTGCAGGGGATACCCTCAACAAAACACTCTTTATCATCCAACTCGATGTCACTAAGACGACCAGATCAAGAAAGCTGTGAAGGAGGTCTTTGATAAACAGAAGCGTCTTGACATCCTGGGTTAGTTTCAGAAAATCTAAAAATCTTTGACCTGCCATACAAGAGGGCAATAAATGAAAATATAATGATGACTATTTGATTGAGATTTCATGCACAGTAACCTGTCAGTCCACCTAAACTTTGACTTTATCCAATGTATAACTGAAGCACTAATATTTCCTTTTAGTAGACGTATGGCATGTATACAATGGGGTGTTCGCTTTTTCCTCAAGAGTACATCATTTCCGTAGCGAGCATTTCCTTCCTTGTGGGATTATGCCCAATCAAAGTATAAGGACAAAATGAAATTCCGCTGTGTGGTAAACACAAGCAAGCAAACATACGCTACAATTTTGTTTCAAATTTGATTTTTTTAATACCAAATTAAAGAAAAAAAAAATGTCCGAACAAAGATTGACAATTTTTCCTGAACTTCTTTCATAACATTAATTACCTGAAGAAAAAAAGTCGGAATTATAGCTCTAAGCAAGGCTGGGTCTATCATCACACAATCCAAGACGCTGTCTTCACAGAATTACCCTTCCGTTAGCAGCAGAGATAGCGATTCCTCGAAATTCATTTCATACCTTGCATTTTAACGCTGAAGGGTACCTTTACGGCCCGCAGTAAACAGGTAAAAGTACATGTAAACATAGTAATACCATATAACAATCATGACCTAGTATGCTTAAAAACTATTTAAGAAAAGCAGAAGAAAAAAATTTTAAAAAGAAGAAAAAGACAAATTCATTCTTCTCACTGTCCACAGTCAACAAACGCAGCTTTCGGTGCAATGGGATACATTGAACTCATCACTGATCAACAAATGCGTCAGTTGTTGACACCAACTTCTTTGGTTTGGTCCACCTGGTACAAGAAGTGCTTCCTATCATGAAGAAACACGTTCAGGGTCGCATCATCAACATCAGCAGTGTTGCCGGGATAAAAGGTAGGGTCTACGGATAATTCAGGAACAAGCAGAAAGAGTAGCACATCTATCATAAGGGATACTTGCAGTCAACACCATACTAAAATGATAGATCACATACTGCTATGATGACTTCGCAGCAATTGGGAGCTTATTGAAGTTATTTTTATGTGAATCACATAATTTGAGAATGCACTTTCATTTATCTTTCAATAAAGAAGATTCAGTAAACAATAACCATCATCCTTTTAATCATTACATTATATATGTTTTCACACCATTCCGCGTAAAATTCAGGTTTTTCCTTTCAATGAGATATATGCTTCATCGAAATTTGCTGTTGAGGGTTTCACCGAATCTCTTGCAATTGGATACAGACCGTTTAATATCTGGTGAGTTTGTAAAAACTTATAACATATAAAGTTTCTTTCTTCTTCTTCATACATAAAAACTGTGTTACAAACCAGGGCAGCCAGTACTAGGGCCTTTATTTCTGTGACATTATTCCCGACTTTTAAAAGATCTAGAATAAAATAATATACAATAATGCACAGATGTGAGTGTGTTAGTGGCGATGCAGCACACTCAAGGGAATTTACAATGTGCGACTAGCACGAGGCGCTTGCGCCGAGTGCTTTTGCATAATATTGTAAATACCCAAGATGCCTGCATCGCCACTAACATACACGAATTTAAATCTGTGCATTATTTGTTTATAAAACGGGTCGGCAGTATGACTTTGTAGTGGAAAATTTGTTAAAAACCGCTTCAAAATTTCCTCAGATCACACAGACAAGGAGGCAAATCTTTTGATAAACGTGTCATTAATGAAGAAAACAATATCTTTTTGTAAAGGAAGTCAGTGAGATATCTTGGTCTATTGAAAGTCATGATGTTAATGAGGCAAATAATTTGTTCTTGCAAAAGCTTTCAAATATTTATGAGTCATGCTTCCAATTAAAAATTTTGTCAAAAAGAAATTCAAAAATAATCAGGGTTTAATAAATCATCACGAAAGCTTTGTAATAGAAAATGTTATTTATATCGACGATACTTAGCAAGTTCAACCCCAGTAAGGTATGAAAGTATAAGAAATTTAGAAATAAGGTAACCGATGTAATTAAAAAAGCAAAGAAAGACTATTTTAAATGTAATTTAAAAATGCTGCAGGGGATAATGAAAAACACATGGAAAATAATCAACACAGCTCTAGGAAGGGGTATTAAGAAGAGGGTATTACCAAGTTCAATTCAGTGCAATGAGGTAACAGAAAATGGGAAAGGTGCAATATGTAATGCTTTTAATGAATACTTGTAAACATAGGCCATGCATTATCTTCTTCATTTGCTAATTCCGTTGACTCCATGCAATATGTAACAAAAAATAACTCATCTATGTTCCTTACTCCATGTACACCAAAAGAAGTTATCAATATTGTTTCAAAATTTAAAAATGGCAAGAGTCCCGGTTTTGATGGAGTACTTAGTGTATTGGTTAAGAGTGTTATTCATTTTATGTTATCCTCTGTGTGATATTATCAATTTATCTTTCGATACTGGCATTGTCCCTGACAAATTAAAAATTGCCAAAGTTATTCCTGTTCATAAAAATGGATCAAAAGATGATTTATCAAATTATAGGCCTATATCTATTCTTCCTTGTTTTTCAAAGATTTTAGAGAAATGGTATATATTCGTGTATAGAAATTCCTGGAAAAGTGCAATATCATTACTCCCAAACAGTTTGGTTTTCGAGCAGGACACTCTACATCTTATGCTATAATGGAGTTTATACGGAAGGTGTCAAATGCCTTTGATAATAAAGAAATAATGATTGGTTTGTTTTTAGACCTTAGCAAAGCTTTTGACTCTCTTGATCATACAATTTTATTAAACAAACTGGAATGTTATGGGATTAGGGGTATTGCTTTGAATGGTTTAAAAGTTATATAAGTAATCGTAAACAATATGTAGCATTAGATAATTATGAATCACAACAATGACAGTTAGATGTGGTGTACCACAAGGGTCAAACTTAGGCGCACTGTTATTTCTTTGTATGTAAACGATCTTTGCAATGTCTCCATTGTGTTATAGAATTAATATTATTTGCAGATGACAGTAGTGTCTTCATGTCTCATCGATATATTACAATTCTTCAAAATAGATTTAATACAGAATTTGATAAACTGGTTGACTGGCTTTATAACAATAAACTTGTACTAAATATCAAGAAAACAAATTTTTTGGCTTTTACTAAGAAACATACTGACATTACTCAAATTAAAGTTAAAGTTAAGGACACCTTTATAAATCAGGTTACTCATACAACATTTTAGGCATCACAATTGATAATAAATTAAGTTGGAAGGAACGCACTGGTGTCATCTGCAATAAAATATCTAAACGTGTTGGTGTGTCTTATAAATTGAATTTTTTTTTCCAAAGGAAACGTTGATGACCTTATATAATACATTGATATTGCCCCATTTATATCATTGCATTCCTATTTGGGCATGCTCTAGTGTTCAAAATACAAATAGACTTTTGCTCCTTTCATAGCCAATACCTTGCCCATACTATGCCTCTTTTCTACAATCTGAAAACTTTGAGAATATCTGACATATATGAGTATCATTGTGCAATATTTATGTTTCTATGTTTTAATAAACTCTTACCAAGTGCTATATTAAACTATTTTGAACTTAATAAAAACATTCACAGACATCAGACTAGGTATTCGAATAATTTTCATATTCCAGGGGTGAGAACATCAGTTTCCCAAATACAATTTTTTTAGGGGTCCCAGAAATTTGGAACGACATACCACTAGAAATTAGACTGAGTAAATCACTGAATAGCTTTAAAAGAAAAATGAAATTGTACTTATTACAACAGTACTCAAAATGTGCAATAGTTTATTTTTGATATGTGCGTGTGTGTGTGTGTGTGTGTGTGAGGGGGCGTGTGTGTGTGTATGTGTGTTTGGGGAGGGAGGGGGTGGTTGTAGATCAGGGCAATAAGCATGAATGTGGTGTGTGTACCTGTGCGTTTTACGCACTGAATTTTCTCCTTTTTCCCCCTCTCTCTGCCATCAATAATTTTGTTTTGAATAATGTACTTTTTCACAATTTTTAATTCAGATACTGGAGATAGACTTTTATATAAGGCTCTGTATTTCTGTCTTCTCTGAATACTTTCATTATTGTACCTCTACATGTCTACTCTTTATTGTCACCTTGTTTATTCTCTCGTAGATTGTCATTTATTTATGCTGTATTTTGATATTTGTATCTGTTTGTCTTTGTAAGTTTCCTTTTTTTTAATGAAAGTATTAAATAATTAAACTTGAACTAAACTTGAAATCTGCTTTCTCTTATGACATCACAAGTGTAGCCAGTGTGATGCGCCCCTGAGTAAGCGCATCAAACTCCTTAGAACGCGTATTTCATGGCGCGTGTCTCAGTTTTTACGCGCTAGAGGTAAAGTGACGCATCCAAAAATGCACAGTGCAGCGCAAAAAATGCACAGTGCTGCACAAAAAAATGCACGGCTGGAAGATTGCATAGAATTAAAGCATGAACACGTGACATGCATACGCACTCGCTATTGGCTAAATTCTTGAACCCGTTTTATAAAAGAAATTGGCTAATGCTAAAATGGCATGGAACCCTTTACAATGTACAGGGCAAAATGTTTCCTTTCGTGAATGGTTCACTTCGGAATGCCAACATTCTTTGCCGTGGCTCGGGGTCCAGTCATGGAACCGGGATATCAAACACTTCAAACACTCCAGTTTAAAGTAGCTATCTTCATCTGCGCAGTAGGAGATAACAGGTCGATTTGTATCTTGCGCCCCATATGCAGGGTAAGCAGTGTCCAGCCAGGTCCCGTGAAGACACCCTTGTTGACTAACACCGTCTTAAACAACCAATCCAACATGATGGAAAAGAACATCGACATGGAGACCCGAGAAACCTTCGGTTTGTTCACTAAATTCATGGGTCAAATGATAGAGAATGAAGTGCAAACACCGGATGAACTCGGCAGCGTCATCAAAGGTAGGAGAGCCTGGTCAGTTAGTCACGGACGGACGTGTTTTCAAATTTGGAAAGTTTTTAAAGCCTGTTGATTGAAAAAATATCAATTGGATTAAGCCTTTGTTTGTTTTAGTTAAGGGACATCAAGGAGTTAAAATTTGATAGAATTGGGATGCCGCAGTTATTTACTGAAATTGTCCATAAATTAATGGTTTATATCACCGGCGGACAAATGCATAATCTAAAGCGATCAGACTCATGATCGAACAGGGGTTAAACAGAGTTGTGAGTGATCCAGAATGATCGTGAATGTCCTCCATTACGCCTCGCAAGTCATTTGTATTGCGGTGATTGAATAATCTAATTATGAGTAATCAATCGCTTTTGGACTTAACATTGCTTGATGTTCTAAAGGAAGAGATCGTAAGGAACCGATCGTAAATAACTCAAGAAAGTCTATATAATTCACATTTTTAATCAGCATGGGTCATATGATTGTGAGCCATACTACATGTCTTCTAAAGTGTTATCATATTGCTTTAAAGCATATGTATTATTATGCACTGGATCGGGGCAACCGAACAAAAACTTGTAGTGATATTAAGATTTTATCTCGCTGCCCACTTGCACTGAGGAAACACAACCGGGAAGTAGAAGGCTTCACGGTACACCAAATATTCTTTCTTGAATATGAGTGTGGTCCTGAAAAGTAGGCTACCCACTCTCGACGTTTCGGTAAGCATGTTCTTACCGTCCTCAGGAGAATGAGTGGTTATAGGAATAGCAGGCTATATCACTTCTGAGGGATCCGAATGCACAGGATCCCTACTTTCAACATGGTTTCCAAGTGACATAGCGCCGGCCGCGATTTTTTTTTTCCCTGAACAATTGGGGCTACATGATGAGTATTCATGAGTTGCGACTTGGGAATAAGACTGCGCATGCGCGTGGACTGTGGACCACAGCTCCTCTAAATGTAAATGTGTACATCTTATTCCGAAGATGCAAGTCATGAATATTCATATGCAGAAGCCCCAAAATTTCAGGAAAAAAATTTCGCGGCAGGCCTGCCATGCTAAATAAAATTTCTACTGTGTTATGATTTATTTCATGAGTAACTGCAGAAAAGTGTATTTTGTTTTTATTATGGGATCGTATACAACTCTCATTCAGTCAATAGGCCTATTAATTTCCCTTCTTTCTTTCCCTTTTAACTATTTTTCTTTTTGGTCTAACAGGAGCTCTTGAAGCAAAGGAACCTCACCTGAGATACCCCACCAGTCAACTCCGCTATGACTACGCCAAGCAGTACTTCGTGGATCCTAATGATGATGCATTCGTCAACTCCATCGTTCCACACATCATTCCAGATTCACTCAAAAAGTAGATCACAATCTCAAATGAATTTAAATATGAAAGAGTAGCAGAAAGGATATAACAGGATTATTTGAGTGGA
>JAPZVO010002214.1:0-10394 GCA_029962745.1 Echinometra lucunter | reverse complement strand
AGGTATTGTACTGTCAGGGGTGATATACAAAAAAAAAAAAAAAAAAAAAAAAATGACATGCATCAGGTTTTACCAAACATTATTAAAGGTTGTACAATTCAGATGTTAAAAGGTACGAGAAACTTTTTCCCCACCTAATTCAGCCTGAGACTGCAACTATAATGCGAGAAATCATGAATATTACTGATAAACGTTTTAACAAATAAGTTAATTAAAGAATGAATGATAACTTACCAAGGAAAGTTGACAATCAGTCTTGAAGATTCGAAGTTGATGCCCTTACTATCTTCCGCAGTTTGTCATCTGATACAAGTGTGCCTTTTAGTCTACGTCCTTAGAGTTTTAGATGATTTCAAAGCAATGATCACCATGATTACCATCGATATTACTCCAAGATATTATCATTATCTTTATATTTGCTATAAGCGGAGCATACCACTGCCAATACGGGATGGGACCACTGACTGAAACTGAGGTACAATTCAGGCACAGAGATCCAGTAATACAAGGGGAAAATACGTATTAATCCCGTAGGCGGGTGCCTGTGTTATTCAAGAAACAGTTCTGCCAAGAAATCTGAAAAAGCAATTAACTGCTTTGCTTTTGATGTTGATATCTCTACAGGATTCGTTAATCATTTCAGATTTTTGTTTGGTAAATATCAGTTATATAATGATTATGAGGCCCTATTGCTCTAAAAGAGCAAAATAGGCTTTTGCAAATCTGTTATATTTATCTTATACAGTATTTGGCGTCACCTGGGCCTGGAAGGGGAAAGCGAACTTAATCACTGTGACCCTCGGGTCTCTCCTCTCGATATAACCTTTCGGGATGTGTAGGTGTACCACTACACCGGGGTTTCCCCCTACTTTTCTTAAAATAGTGCAGTGGGTTCTTAACGTGCAAAGGTGGTGACTCTCCTCTACACGGGGCCTCCATCTAACCTCATGTCCGAGGGACGGAGTGTTGTCCACTGCAACATAGCCTGCTTCTATGAAACAGGGGAGGGCACGTTAACACACAACGCAGGCTTTACAGTGGCGTAACAGCCGGGGGGGCAGGGGGGCAGAGTGCCCCCCTGAAGGATTTCAGCGGGAAAATTCACCAAACCACCGGGAAAAAATGAAAGGGAGGGAAAGGAAGAAAAAGGAAGGGAGAAAGGGAAAGGAAGAAGAAAGGAAAAGAAAGAAGAGAGAAGGAAAAGAAAGAAGGAGAAGAAAGGGAAAAGAAAGAAGAAGGAGAAGGGAAAGGAAGAAGGAGAACGGGAAGAAAAAAAGGGAAAAGAGGAGAAAGGAAAAGAGAGAGAGGGAAAAGAGGGAAAGGGGAAAAAGACAAAAAGCAAGGGAAAAAAAGAATGGGGGAAAATTTAGAACCCAAACCCGGGTTTCCGGGTGCTCCCCTCCCTGGACCCCCCTGGCTTTCCCTGTAGACCCCCATCAAGGGGCCCTAAGCCAGAACCCTTGGCCCCACCCGCTAAGGGCTTCGCAACAAGCAACTCGCGGTGCAGGCTCACTCCCGGGCTCACCTCCGCATATCTAGACTTAGATACCGGGAAATTTTCGACTTTGCCCCCCCCCCCGATAACAGGTAGAGAACGTAAGAGACCGGGAACTGTCAACGAACAATTCAAAGGAACGTCAGAGCTTCCGCGCTTCGCGCGGGAAGGGAAAATCACCATCCCTGCACCCTCCCCCTAGCATGCCTAGGGAGCGCGCTTTGCACTATCGTCCTCCTAGATGGAATCTTAGCTACACCACTGATTCTAGACTTACTTATTACCGGGAAATTTTTGGCTATGCGTATGCCCCCTCCCCCCCCCCCTAACACGCAGAGAGCGTAAGAAGAGCGGGAACTGCCAGCGAAAAACGTCGGAGGTTCCTGCACCCTCCCCCTAGGTAGCACTACCATCTCCTAAAATGAATCCTCGTACGTCGCAGAAGATAGACTACTTACTGACAACTACCAATTCAAAGAAACCTTCGGGCTCCGCGCTCGCGCGGGAGGGGGGAACCCCCCCTCCCTGCACCCCTCACCTCTAGGAGCACTACATTGGCGTAATTCCGGGGGTGGGGGATCTATCACCCCACTTGGGAAGAGGGGGATGGTTGTGTACAAATTTCCCCCATGCAGACACACTTTTTCACTGAAGAAAATATGTTAATTAATCAGTTAGTAAAATCTGATATCTCTCATAAACAACCATCATATTTTAGAATTCTATTGAAAATGCTACTGAAACAAAAAGTGGTTATTTTTGGCTCGCTCGCTTCGCTCGTTGTCAAATCCTATGATTCCATCCAAAAATGCGATTAAAATCGAGAAAAGTTGCTGTTTTTGGCTCGCTCGCTTTGCTCTTTCATCATATTTTAGAATTCTTATTCGAAAATGCGATTCAAAACCCGAAAAGTTGTAATTTCTGCTCGCTCGCTTCGCTCGCTCGCAAAATAGATATAAAAAAAATCGTTAAAAAGTTTTTCATCCCCCATTCCTCAAATTGGATTTACGCTGGTGGAGCACTACCATCCTTCTAAAATGCAGTCGTAGCTACGCCACAGGTTCTAGACATTGACTAGTTACCGGGAAATTTGGGGGTCTGCCCCCCCCCCCCCCTGATGACAGGTGCCTGTTACGCCCCTGAGGCTTTAGTCATCGACCCGGGATGGACTCAAACCCACGATCTTTGGTTCGACAGGGAGACGCTTTATCAACTGAGCCAACTCGCCTCCTTACTTGGCTAGTTATAATTTCTATTTTTTCACCAGAACACAAAAGACAAACTATGAGAATGATTACTGGATAATTACCTGCACCAATTAAATCATAAAATACAGAGCTGTCTCAGTGGTAAGATGATTTGGTGATTTCAGAAAATATTGTCGATAAAACTATTCCTTTGTGACTCGAGTATTTGTATGGGGTAAAAACTTGTGAACCGCTTCGTACTGTCGACCTTCCATTTTCCTCTCTCAACGCACTCCCCCCCCCCTCTTCTCTCTCTCTCTCTCTCTCTCTCTCTCTCTCTTCCCCTCTTCTTTAATCTCTTTCCTTCGCCTTTCTTTTTCTCTCTCTTTATCTCATTTTCTTGTTCTGTCTCTGTTTAATTTCCATTCCTCGTTCTTTCTTTGTTTAATCCTACTGACAGGTTGACTGATAAAAAGAAACAATAGTAATGGCAAGGTATGACAGGAGTTACGAAAAACAAAGGCAGGCATCATCTTTCACCTTCTAGCTAAGCAAATTAAAATCGAATTTCATCATGCAACTTCTCGAATATCAGAAAGTAAATGTTTACGAAAAATTTCTGGTTACCTAAAAGTGGTCGAAAGAATTATACGCAATTTTGTTTTTGTTAAGATTTGTAAAATTTATTTCAGAAATATCAACAAGCACTTAAAATGTTATAGTAGATATGCTAACTTCCTTTCCTTTCATCTTTTTTCCTGTTCAACAGAGGCATTTGTGCAATGCAAGTAACAGAAGTATCCTAAATCTGAAATTCTCAATAGAACAATAAAGATCTTCAAAACCTGAAAGAGAGTCATTTAACATGTCGAACAATTATATTAATCGTTGAAGAATATGTTTTTACTGTAGTGCAGTAATCTTCTAACAAAGATGGGAAATGTCAAATGTTAAGCCAAATAATGACATTCCTAATATTATTACTTTTTCATCAAAACTTTCCATCAGTTAAGAAATCCCGCATTGATTTAATGTCCTTCTTAACTTTTTAGCAGTGGCCGAAAAGTGTTCAAAATATGACCAATGTAAAGAGAAAAAAACAAAACACTTAAATTCTGAAGTAAAAGGGTCAACGTTGAGGGAGGAGAACTGTCCTTTTCCAATGAGAATTTAAGAATACGTTTGCAAATCTGATATCAAAACTGGACTTTAAAGGTAATGGGTGTAGATTTACAGCGGACATCATCACAGTGGAAATGTATTTGAGATAATTATTTAGGTGCAGAAAACACCAAAGTGAACACTAACCCTTTTTAACATTTTCGTCCCAATAGATCTATCAAATATTTACACGTATGAAATGGAAAATAACAGGACTATTATGAAAAATATACTTACAAAAGATTCTTCCTGCATTTAAAATATGTCAAAATAAGTGATCTAAAATTAAAAGAACTTTAGTTTACAAACTTGCATAATTTCTAGATCAAACTTACAAAAGAATTATGAAAGGACAATTTTAACAAACTTGTTCTGTCCTTACGTATATAGATCTATACATCATATTATGTTCACGCACATTTTAAAACAAAAACAAAACAGCCCTAGCTGCCATCTCTAAAATGATTCACCCTTGGAATGAATTGGTAACATGACACGAAACATTCTCCGTTCAAAGATTTCTTTAAATTGTGATGGTCTGTAACCGTCAAATAAAACCACAATAATTTCTGCCGATATGAATGATGTTTCATTTCATCTATACGTTTTTCTTATCAACAACTTTTACTGACTTTCTGTACATGTACATGTACATGTACATGTACATGAATTTTGATTGTGATATTTTTCTATACACATCATAAACTTGATTTCTTATTGTTACACTATTTATACATCTGTTGTAATTGCCTTTTGGTATTCATGGTTTTTTTTAATCTCAGGACCTTGATTGTAAAACAGTTTATAACTGATCTTGTCATCCTGATTAATTATGCTTCGATAAATAAACAGATAATACATAGCATGTTTAGGATCGTTGCAAAGTATATCAAATGCCTCATCAAGACATAGTGAAAGAGTGAGATCACACTACAGTAACCTATGGATTTCTTACACTGATATGAAAGCTAAACTTACTGTTCAGAGAGAAAGAGGGTATATTATTAATAATTATGCAGTAGCTGCGAAACAGAACTAAAAGACGATCGAAACTCTTTTGTTGAGAAACAGTATAATAGACATGTTGAACATGTTGAACAGGAAGGGCACAGAAAGAAGAGCGGGAGTGATTTGCCAAAACATACATCATTAGCAAGATTAGGGGGTAGGGGGTTGGACTATGATTTTGTCCCGTAAGCTCCGTTCCTGGATGTCAGAGGGCAGGGCTCCTTGTGCAGCCTGTCTACGCCTAAGCTATTGACACGTAATAAATAATTTTATTCCATCACAGTATTCGACAAGACAAAGCCAATAAAAAAGAACTGGCCTAGCTGCTAATTCAAGGTAATAGCTTCACCCAAGGTTAACCACTCGCAGAGTTTGTGCCACATAAACAATCACGTCTCTGAAAAAAGAACGGTAATTATCACTCCATTGGACGGCATTTTTTTCTTCAGAGAAGTTAGCAAACTGTTTCTATTTCTTTTTCATATCCATACCACGAGTAAAGACTTGATATAAGACAAATATATAAAGCATGATTAAATCTCTTAATATTTACAATGCTTAAATCTAAGTCATAAAATAAAAGTAAAGTTTTTAAATCGATATAGGCATCCAAATCGAAGACCGTATGTACTGTGTATACGTAGCGCTTGGCAGGTAAGCTGTATGCACTAATTAACATGTATTTCTTGATCACTCTCCCCCTATCTGCAAATTCATTGCTCATGGAAACAGTAGGAGGAGCCTCCTGGAGACAGTATGTTCTGACCTTATCTAAAAGCACATTTCCGGATTATTTCCTCATAGTGTCTCTTACCCATGCTATTCCTGCCGTTTCCCACTGTACAATATAGAAGCAGCGAGAAGGCAAAGAAAGGTAAAGAATTAAAGTGCAATTTCACGGTAAGGGTGTAATTCCGTTACCAACATTTTTAGACTTTCTGTGCCTCTTTTGTACTCTGCCTCCCTTCTCATCATCTAATACTCTGTGAATATGCCCATTCTTTAATGCGAGCCCTTTCTTTCCAACAATTTTATTCTGACATTCATGATATTTGTGGTATAACTCGTCGGTAACGGAACTGCCAGAAAAAAGCGCCAATTTTAAACTTCAAAAACATATCTTTTAAAATCAAACATGTATTATACCAACATAGACTAAGATTGTGAAATTCTTTATTGTTTCAATTTTTTTCAGTTCAAAGATTTGGCTATTCAGGGCTATGAAAGTGATTGTTTTTACTACAAACGTGAATTAAGGTGACTGTCTTCCGACGTGGAATTGCCTAGAAAGACATTGTGAATTTACAGAATCATTCACTTCACATTGCCCAGGCAAAGGCGACGGCCACGAGCAGCAAGAGAAGTGCAGGAAAAGGTCGAGATGATCCGGCATCCATATGATTGCAGTTGTTTGTTGTGCAGCATCGACTGCATTCCCTCCCGGTTGTTTGCGAATCTTGGCAATACCTTGACTCCGTGTTCATGTCATTGCAATACGTTGCAGTAGAAGCGCATTTACGAACGACGGCGGTGTGGGTTGCGTTCGAAATCTTGCGTGTCTATAGGGGTAGACAGAAAGTAAATAATCCCTTTTCAATATGTATATCCTTTTTAGCGGCTTGACCACCAGCCCCCGCCCCCTGCAAAAGAGAGCCTTCTATTCACTCATCCCAACACCAACAGGACACAATCATATTCTGCCTTATGGTCTTAAATGTGGATGTATGCACCCATGTGTGACACTTTTCCCCCTCAAATGATCCCTTTATTTTGATTTCATTCAATAATAATACATGTCATAAATCATACATCACTATTTCAGTGAATGTATATAATAAAGCATATTATCATATAAAATGAATAATTAAACAACTGAAATTACAATTAATTGAAAATTAAGAATTTTGATATAAATTAATATTAAATTAAAAACAAACAAACAATCGCATTGAATGAAATCTTTGCATAAAACCGATTACTTCAATCGTGTCACACACACGCACGATTACTTCATGAAAACCTCATTATTCTGAGATAAATTGCTTTCTTTCCTATTTCGTATTTTTAAAAGTTAGTGTACTGTGCTTGCAACATCATTATTCCATGCCCATCCAGTGTGACTGTGCCTTCTATATGGTTTCACACAAGTCTCGTTTAGCTCATCGGTACTAAATTTGACGA
Organism: Echinometra lucunter; assembly: GCA_029962745.1. Lineage (NCBI taxonomy): Eukaryota > Metazoa > Echinodermata > Echinoidea > Camarodonta > Echinometridae > Echinometra > Echinometra lucunter. Next base: position 3,362 of record JAPZVO010002214.1, on the reverse strand, counting down.
GAACCTCATTATTCTGCGACAAGTTGCTTTCGTTCATTCTTTTCTTTTGTATTTAAGAAAAAAAAATAATCATGGTCTTTGAAATATCAAGATCAGTGACTCACCAGACAACTCTCTCCATTCATGCACGTTTCAGTCGGAAATGAAAACGCGCTGCTCGACTCGGCTCCGATGGAGCAATTGTGTGCCTCATCAGTCGTGTCGCATGAAAAGCATGTCAGGCTCTGAACAAACGATTAGAGACAGACTGAATATTGGAATTTGAATCGTTGCAGTTTGCTAATGATTACAATAAAATCGGATTACAGCAATATAATTCCAGGTCGTCGATTAAAAGTACTTGAGCGTTTTTTGACGTCACACCACAGAGCCAATTTTTAAATATTTCTTATCTTGATAACAAGATCTCGACAACAGATCTGGAATTCTCTATATAATTTCACTTTTGATCAGCTTTTAATCAACATTTATCAGCTGTGGCACAGAAATTAATGATTTGACTTTTAACCCATAACACTACAGTGTATCCACCTTTGCAGTATCTCTTGATCTAGAATGCTAGGAATAACCGAGAATAACACATTCTACATGAGCAGGGAGAGCAATCACATTAAACGATGAGTCTATTTCTGATGCAGTACATTGTACCTTCTCACGAATAGCAGCAATTTTTTTGTAGCTAATCATTAAGCTCCCTAAATTGGCAATATAGAGTAAGATATGCGCAACTTTTTTTTTTTACTTCTAAAATCAGCCGTTTTCAATCACGTTGGCTCATATGATAGGCCTATACATTATTTTTTCTTCAAGCTATGTACGAGAGGAATGTGAGGAAGAAAGGTTAATTTATTTATCATTTAAGAAATCTCTTTACTGCTACAAATTACCAGTGTGATCGAGAGATAGAGAGAGAGAGAAAGAGAGAGAGAGAAAAGAGAGAGAGAGAGAAAGAGACGGAGAGAGATAGGGAGAATGTGTGTGTCCTAGGCTGGCACTAAGTTGCCGAGACATTTTCATACTTTCGCAATTTCCACTCAGGAAAAAAACTTAATAGGCTCTAAACGTATAGTAGGCGGACATTCCTGTAATGCCTATAAGTACATTCTGTAGTACCTAACTCCACTAAGACAGGAAGGTGTTTTACAAAGAGTTAATTTGGACCTAGATTCATGCGTAAGCGCCAATGCGCATCTGGTATTTAACCATTAATCTCATTGATACACTTCCCAACAGCGCGTTCTCTGAGCATGATCTGGCCAATGCGGTGATGTGTAATATACAGCAGGCAACTATAGTGTGACTTTAAGTCCAACTTAACTCTTTATGAAACACCCAAGGGTATCAATAATAGCTTTTAAATCTAATTTCCATATTTATCATCCTTATCAGAAATTAATGCAATAAGAAAAATTGAATGTGGGGTCCGGTGAAAAATAACAAAACAGCAAACAAAAAATAAAACAAAACAAAACAACAAATATTCCATGCTGGGCGATAGGGATCGCTTCGGAAGACCGACACAAGTACATCAGCATTTTTTTTTAAGGATAAAAAATAATTATTAAAACTTGCTTCAGCGTGTCAAGATATGATTCGCTTCGGACAAATTGTGATGAATCAGATTATCAATTATTCACTAAACGTTCGCTTTCTATCGTTGCAAATCGGCTTTCCTTGCAGAATGAATCACAATGATTGAAACAAACGCTTATAGAAGTTTACGTTTCAAAATTTCGTTAATACTCACGCTAGTTGGCGCCTCGGTTTCAGGAGCTTCGGTGATCACTGTACGAGCAAAGAAAAATCAAACAGACACCTACAATTAGCATTACACATGGGGGGGAAAAAGAGATAAAATCACGTGTAAAGTGAAATGAAGGGAAATATTTGCAACTTATCTGGGTACTATGTTTTACATCAACATAATTACTCTAAAACTTTCTTGATGGTCACTTCTAATTCATTCTATTCAATCTAACCGCTCAACTTTTTGTTCCATTGTCTATCATCACCGTCGTGATATCGCTGTATATGTAGATGTTTTTTCCCCTTAAGATTGAAGATCATTGCTTTATAAAAAAAAAAAACAAGGTCATCGCTTTAGACACACTCACACACACCCACAAACATCTTCACACACACGCACACGCACATACCCGCACAGTATACAGTATATTTTATGCATATAATGTAAATTTTTATGCCAACTCACCGGTAAGTTCCGAAACGGTTAAGTTGTAAGGATTTCCGTCATCGTCTAAGATCTCGATGTCTGTCGCGTTCAGGACGGAAGCGACCACACTGTCCACCACGTCGACGCTTGGGCCTGTTACCACAACGTTGAAGTCAATGATGAGGGAACCGCTAGAAAACCCAGTCACAACGATGGTGATCTTGCATGAGTCACCATTTTCAGAGTCGGATGTAGCATTGCAGTAAGCTTGTCTGAGCTGGAAATAGGCAAAGAAGGATATTTCACTGATTAGAATCCATCCTCTATCACAAAATTCAGTAGTAAACTCTTGTTCGTGGGAAATTGTTTTATTTAGTTCAAATATTGAGACATAAACTTTCCATTTCCAAAATACAACTTCATTAATGTATGTATGTGGAGGGGGATATCAATCAAGGGTTTGGCGTTTTTGCCCTAAGCAAATCACTTTTCCTCGGATACACAAACCCAATATCTAACCAGTTCCTAGAGTAACCATATCCTAGACTGAAGGCACGCAATGATACAGATGGTCAGTTCAGCATACCAGTGAAATGTTTCTCTGAATAGTCAGTATATAATTTTATCATAATTACCTCGAGTATCCGTTTTTCAATTTTTCTGATAGGTGATTACACCGGAGTAAATCCGTTTTTTTTTTTTGGGGGGGGGGAACTATCGAAACTTTTTGCCGAAATTTTTATTGCGCGAACTAACACCGAGTATGCACAAACCCCTACCCACCCGTTCACACCCACACAAACTATTTTTTGTTGCGACCGAGCGAAGCGAAAGAGTAAAAAATAACCACCTATTTGCTATAAAAAAGTGTTTTATGTCATGAAAATACAGTCTAGGCCTATAAGACATTTTAATGGAATATTTGGTCACCTCACTATCAAATATGACAAACACCACGCTGGTCCAATTGTTTGCTGTCCAAAGCCACCCTGTTTCTAAATATTAAGAGCGAGCAATTAAAAACACACTCTTTGGATGATAAAGTATCATTTCGCCATTATAAAAAAACACGTGTCTATAATATCTCTCTATATATTCGGTCACCTCCCTTGCATGCCCAATTCGTTTGCTTCCCCAAATCATTCTTTATCTAGATGTCATGAGTAAGCGCAGAGAGCTAGGAAAAAAA
>JAPZVO010002213.1:0-10410 GCA_029962745.1 Echinometra lucunter | reverse complement strand
AAAATCCCTGCTTATGGTGAAACACATCCAGGACCTAGCAACATCCCTGCTAATGATGAAACACATCCAGGACCTAGCAACATCCCTGCTAATGATCACTCACATCCAGGACCTAGCAACATCCCTGCTAATGGTGAACACACCCAGGACCTAGCAACATCCCAGCTATGTGAAACACATGGTGATGAAACACATCCAGGACCTAGTGACATCCCCGGCAACATCCCTGCTTATGGTGAAACACATCCAGGACCTAGCAACATCCCCGCTAACGATGAAACACATCCAGGACCTAGCAACATCCCCGCTAATGATAAACACATCCAGGACCTATCAACATCCTTGCTGATGGTAAAACACATCCAGGACCAGCAACATCCCTGCTAATGATCAATCACATCCAGGACCTAGCAACATCCCTGCTAATGGTGAAACACATCCAGGACCTAGCAACATCCCTGCTAATGGTGAAAACACATCAGGACCTAGCAACATCATGTTAATGATGTAACACATTCAGGACCTTGACTTTCCAAGTTAATAGTAACAGTTAGTTTTTCATATTTAATAACATCAATGAAACAGAATATAACATTTACAAAAGGGTAACTTCAAGCTGATTTGGAATTTCAGTTGAATTAAATAAGCTTACCAACAGCACTGCTCACCAGCTATAAGTCAGGACATGGTTTTATCATGGACCCTAGTATGGTTTTTTTTGAGTGCAAACAGTTTGATTCATACTCTTAGATATTAATACCTATTCATTTATTTCAAGTTGTCCTATTCTTTTACACCTTTTTAAGTATGGATACATTGACTTCATCATAAACCATATCAGAAGAAAATTCACAAAAAGAAGGAAAATACTCGCCAACAGGCAAATGAAACAAGTCATTAAATTTTCAGAAATGCAGAACTTCTGCGTGGGCATGGTGTGTTATCTGACGAGGAATAGGTAAATAATGAGGTTATTTAAGCTATTAATGCACAGGGTTGCTTTTGAAAATATCTAGAAACCTTTGAATTCAGCTAATATTTAGTTTTGTCACAGTATATATAGCACTGCAGAGTGATTAAACAATCAAATCTGATCTTAGTGATTTCAACGTTTTACCTTGATGTTTTGAAGATTACAATTTTGGAAACTGTGTCCCCTGCAAGTGACAAAGTAATGTACAATTTTCTATTTGATTAATGTCAAACTTCATGAACATGTACTGTCATGACTGCAATATCTGCCATTGGCGAAGAGTAAATTCAGACAAATATCAAAATGATTTTATAACTTTGTGATTTAACAACTCTTGCATATTAATGTGTGAGCTTTGTTATGATGTTCAGAGGGGATAGAAGGGATAAACAAACACACAGGAATATTTTTCGAAACCAGAAAACTGTCAAGATATATAAGCCAACGTGTATAATGTACATACCGCCATTTATGAAACCGTACTGGGGTACACTTAAACATCAGTCTATGAGGGAAACAGTCTGGCCTTGCATTTCGCTCACTTTTTATTATTTATTTTATAAAAAGCTCATGATGATGCGTTTGAGTTGTATTTTCAGGGCTTCATTTTATAACATAATTACATGCCTTGACAGCATGGAGGCCATAAACTTCATTTTTTTTTTCAGTTACCAAGTCCCCTTATGATAAAAAATTTCCTTTTCGAGTACATGTATGCTAATGATCTGTAAATGAAGTGTGGCATTAATTTGAGACAGACATTTAAATAGATGTCAATAGAATGAACCTAATGGACTATTATAGAATCGTTATAACATACGAAATGTAATGCAATGTGTAATTTCTAAGATCTAGTAAAGCGGTGTACCAGTGCATTAAAAAGACCTTGGGATCGATATAACTTCAACCATACATATATACATGAGATATTTAAGACTTGAAATTGCCAGACTTAAGATAAAATAGCATTAGGATGAACATGTTATATCAAAATATATCATCGGTTATATTGAGTAAGGTTCGAAAATGACATTCTAATTACGCGTATATCATTCCTTTATAGCTTTCATTGATATTCTGTTGCCTTATGTCTTAGTATTTGTTTCATGAATTTAGTATCTAAATGGATTAACATATTTTTCAATTACCAAATTTCAGATGTGGAACTAATGTAAAGCTGATTGCTAGTATTTGTATTTCAGATGCAAATTACATTGCATCATAAAATCGGACTTCAGTCTAATTTTTGCAACAAATTGTTTCCATTGTTATTGCTGAAGCTGGTTTTTAGTATACCAGAAATGACTATTAAAGCTTATTGGCCTATACAGTCACATGGAATAATTTGAAATCATATAACTTGTTAAGTTGTATGTTTTAGCCATGTTGTTTAATGAACTGAAATGCAAATTAATTTCTTTTGAAATTAAAGGCTTAAGTCGTCTGAAGTACTGATTTGATGTTTGAAGGAAGTATTATGATTAAAGAGAGCATGTTTCACTGAGACAAGAATGGAGGGTATGTTGTTTTTTTTGTTGTTGATATGATAATGTATATGTTCATGTCATTACATAAATATAGATCATGTGCAAAGAAAATCAAAATCAAATGGACAAAGGAATATGAATATAGGACAATGAATGTAGCTTTGAAATGGGAGAAAGAGGGGGTGAGAGAAGGGGGAGAGAGAGAGAGGGAGGGAGAGAGAGAGAGAGAGAGAGAGAGATGGGAAGATAGGGGAAGGAAGCTTGACAAAATAATATATGAATTTCTCTATTCATGATTCATGCCCGCTTCACTGTCATATTCAGGACTTCATATGGGGGAGGGGGTGGGAGGGGCACAAAATCTTTTCCTAGTGACGCCCCTCGGATCCCCCTCGAAAACGAAAAATAAAATTATTTTTGAAACTATACTGGTCCGTCTCTTTGAAGCCTAAAGTCGGAATGACTAATACAAGAGCAAACACCCTTTAGCTCTATTTTTCAATCCAAAATTCATGGAGGGGGAGTGGCACATTTTGGAAGCATTTTCTGTTTGTACATTTTGGTTTTAAATATTTTGTGGCCATGATGATTATGGGCATAGTAGGCCTACTGTACTGGGAAACAGCGTAATACATACATGTATTGAAAGTGCAGTGGTTATTGCATAGAGTGCCGGTTCGTAACGCGTAGTGCATGATTCGCGCATATCGCGTGCATTGCCTAGATGGCTTTCACGAACTGACACTCATGATACTGTGCCAGTTCGTAAAATCTACGCTTAGTACACAACAAGTGCGCGTTCAGAAAAAGGCGGATTTCACGAACTGGCACTCTTAGTAGAGAGTGATTATTTCATAGAAAAAAGGAGTTATATGGAAAAAATATTAGCAAATCTTAAAATTCAGAATCTGTACTCATCACATGTGAATTTTTTCGAGCATCCGACCACGATAGCCTATAAAAGTTGGGGTTTTAAAATGTTGAATTCTTTAAATGCGTTTTATCTCGAAAACAAGTTTTCGCACCGAATGCTAAGTGTGCCGGTTCGTGAAATCGGCGACGATATTCCCCAAAGAGATAAAAAGCCCCCCAAATCATGGGATGTTTTGAATCCCATAGGCGCCAATGTTACAAGGGGAGGGGCTATTTATTGTCATTTTTTCCTGAGTTGTGGCGGGCCAGAGCTTTCCCGACTCCACAGGCTAAGAGGGCGCAAGCAGGGCAGGCGCTGGTTGTGTGCGCCAAGGTCAAAGATCGGCTAACTCCATAGATTCCCCATAGACATGCGTGTTATAAAGGTCTAAATCTAGGGGGGGTTTTCAACTCCATAGACACCCATGTTATAATGCGAGGTGGTTCATGGCTGGCTTCTCCACTGGTTGCCGAGCGGCAAACCCAGCTCAACCGGCCCCAAGAGCAGGCGCGGGAGTTGTCTCCATGGCTCTGCTCCCTCCATATTCCCCAAGAGATAAAAAGCCCCCCAAATCATGGGATGTTTTGAATCCCATAGGCGCCAATGTTACAAGGGGAGGGGCTATTTATTGTCATTTTTCCTGAGTTGTGGCGGGCCAGAGCTTTCCCGACTCCACAGGCTAAGAGGGCGCAAGCAGGGCAGGCGCTGGTTGTGTGCGCCAAGGTCAAAGATCGGCTAACTCCATAGATTCCCCATAGACATGCGTGTTATAAAGGTCTAAATCTAGGGGGGGTTTTCAACTCCATAGACACCCATGTTATAATGCGAGGTGGTTCATGGCTGGCTTCTCCACTGGTTGCCGAGCGGCAAACCCAGCTCAACCGGCCCCAAGAGCAGGCGCGGGAGTTGTCTCCATGGCTCTGCTCCCTCCATATTCCCCAAAGAGATAAAAAGCCCCCCAAATCATGGGATGTTTTGAATCCCATAGGCGCCAATGTTACAAGGGGAGGGGCTATTTATTGTCATTTTTCCTGAGTTGTGGCGGGCCAGAGCTTTCCCGACTCCACAGGCTAAGAGGGCGCAAGCAGGGCAGGCGCTGGTTGTGTGCGCCAAGGTCAAAGATCGGCTAACTCCATAGATTCCCCATAGACATGCGTGTTATAAAGGTCTAAATCTAGGGGGGGTTTTCAACTCCATAGACACCCATGTTATAATGCGAGGTGGTTCATGGCTGGCTTCTCCACTGGTTGCCGAGCGGCAAACCCAGCTCAACCGGCCCCAAGAGCAGGCGCGGGAGTTGTCTCCATGGCTCTGCTCCCTCCATATTCCCCAAAGAGATAAAAAGCCCCCCAAATCATGGGATGTTTTGAATCCCATAGGCGCCAATGTTACAAGGGGAGGGGCTATTTATTGTCATTTTTCCTGAGTTGTGGCGGGCCAGAGCTTTCCCGACTCCACAGGCTAAGAGGGCGCAAGCAGGGCAGGCGCTGGTTGTGTGCGCCAAGGTCAAAGATCGGCTAACTCCATAGATTCCCCATAGACATGCGTGTTATAAAGGTCTAAATCTAGGGGGGGTTTTCAACTCCATAGACACCATGTTATAATGCGAGGTGGTTCATGGCTGGCTTCTCCACTGGTTGCCGAGCGGCAAACCCAGCTCAACCGGCCCCAAGAGCAGGCGCGGGAGTTGTCTCCATGGCTCTGCTCCCTCCATATTCCCCAAAGAGATAAAAAGCCCCCCAAATCATGGGATGTTTTGAATCCCATAGGCGCCAATGTTACAAGGGGAGGGGCTATTTATTGTCATTTTTCCTGAGTTGTGGCGGGCCAGAGCTTTCCCGACTCCACAGGCTAAGAGGGCGCAAAGAGGGCAGGCGCTGGTTGTGTGCGCCAAGGTCAAAGACGGCTTAACTCCATAGATTCCCCATAGACATGCGTGTTATAAGGTCTAAATCTAGGGGGGGTTTTCAACTCCATAGACACCCATGTTATAATGCGAGGTGTTCATGGCTGGCTTCTCCACTGGTTGCCGAGCCCGGCAAAACCCAGCTCAACCGGCCCAAGAGCAGGCGCGGGAGTTGTCCTCCATGGCTCTGCTCCCTCCATATTCCCCAAAGAGATAAAAGCCCCCCAACTCATGGGATGTTTTGAATCCCATAGGCGCCAATGTTACAAGGGGAGGGGCTATTTATTGTCATTTTTCCTGCGTTGTGGCGGGCCAGAGCTTTCCCGACTCCACAGGCTAAGAGGGCGCAAGAGGGGCAGGCGCTGGTTGTGTGCGCCAAGGTCAAGATCGGCTAACTCCATAGATTCCCCATAGACATGCGTGTTATAAAGGTCTAAATCTAGGGGGGGTTTCAACTCCATAGACACCCATGTTATAATGCGAGGTGGTTCATGGCTGGCTTCTCCCCTGGTTGCGAGCGGCAAACCCAGCTCAACCGGCCCCAAGAGCAGGCGCGGGAGTTGTCTACATGGCTCTGCTCCCTCCATATTCCCCCACAAGAGATAAAAAGCCCCCCAAATCATGGGATGTTTTGAATCCCATAGGCGCCAATGTTACAGGGGAGGGGCTATTCTTTGTCATTTTTCCTGAGTTGTGGCGGGCCAGAGCTTTCCCGACTCCACAGGCTAAGAGGGCGCAAGCAGGGCAGGCGCTGGTTGTGTGCGCCAAGGTCAAAGATCGGCTAACTCCATAGATTCCCCATAGACATGCGTGTTATAAAGGTCTCTAAATCTAGGGGGGGTTTTTCAACTCCATAGACACCCATGTTTATAATGCGAGGTGGTTCATGGCTGGCTTCTCCCCTGGTTGCCGAGCGGCAAACCCAGCTCAACCGGCCCCAAGAGCAGGCGCGGGAGTTGTCTCCATGGCTCTGCTCCCTCCATATTCCCAAAGAGATAAAAAGCCCCCCAAATCATGGGATGTTTTGAATCCCATAGGCGCCAATGTTACAAGGGGAGGGGCTATTTATTGTCATTTTTCCTGAGTTGTGGCGGGCCAGAGCTTTCCCGACTCCACAGGCTAAGAGGGCGCAAGCAGGGCAGGCGCTGGTTGTGTGCGCCAAGGTCAAAGATCGGCTAACTCCATAGATTCCCCATAGACATGCGTGTTATAAAGGTCTAAATCTAGGGGGGGTTTTCAACTCCATAGACACCCATGTTATAATGCGAGGTGGTTCATGGCTGGCTTCTCCACTGGTTGCCGAGCGGCAAACCCAGCTCAACCGGCCCCAAGAGCAGGCGCGGGAGTTGTCTCCATGGCTCTGCTCCCTCCATATTCCCCAAAGAGATAAAAGCCCCCCAAATCATGGGATGTTTTGAATCCCATAGGCGCCAATGTTACAAGGGGAGGGGCTATTATTGTCATTTTTTCCTGAGTTGTGGCGGGCCAGAGCTTTCCCGACTCCACAGGCTAAGAGGGCGCAAGCAGGCAGGCGCTGGTGTGTGCGCCAAGGTCAAAGATCGGCTAACTCCATAGATTCCCCATAGACATGCGTGTTATAAAGGTCTAAATCTAGGGGGGGTTTTCAACTCCATAGACACCCATGTTATAATGCGAGGTGGTTCATGGCTGGCTTCTCCACTGGTTGCCGAGCGGCAAACCCAGCTCAACCGGCCCAAGAGCAGGCGCGGGAGTTGTCTCCATGGCCTCGCTCCCTCCATATTCCCCAAAGAGATAAAAAGCCCCCCAAATCATGGGATGTTTTGAATCCCATAGGCGCCAATGTTACAAGGGAGGGGCTATTTATTGTCATTTTTCCTGAGTTGTGGCGGGGCCAGAGCTTTCCCGACTCCACAGGCTAAGAGGGCGCAAGCAGGGCAGGCGCTGGTTGTGTGCGCCAAGGTCAAGATCGGCTAACTCCATAGATTCCCCATAGACATGCGTGTATAAAGGTTCTAAATCTAGGGGGGGTTTTCAACTCCATAGACACCCATGTATAATGCGAGGTGGTTCATGGCTGCTTCTCCACTGGTTGCCGAGCGGCAAACCCAGCTCAAACCGGCCCCAAGAGCAGGCGCGGGAGTTGTCTCCATGGCTCTGCTCCCTCCATATTCCCCAAAGAGATAAAAAGCCCCCCACATCATGGGATTGTTTTGAATCCCATAGGCGCCAATGTTACAAGGGGAGGGGCTATTATTGTCATTTTTCCTGAGTTGTGGCGGGCCAGAGCTTTCCCGACTCCACAGGCTAAGAGGGCGCAAGCAGGGCAGGCGTGGTGTGTGCGCCAAGGTCAAAGATCGGCTAACTCCATAGATTCCCCATAGACATGCGTGTTATAAAGGTCTAAATCTAGGGGGGTTTTCAACTCCATAGACACCCATGTTATAATGCGAAGGTGGTTCATGGCTGGCTTCTCCACTGGTTGCCGAGCGGCAAACCCAGCTCAACCGGCCCCAAGAGCAGGCGCGGGAGTTGTCTCCATGGCTCTGCCTCCCTCCATATTCCCCAAAGAGATAAAAAGCCCCCCAAATCATGGGATGTTTTGAATCCATAGGCGCCAATGTTACAAGGGGAGGGGCTATTTATTGTCATTTTTCCTGAGTTGTGGCGGGCCAGAGCTTTCCCGACTCACAGGCTAGAGGGCGCAAGCAGGGCAGGCGCTGGTTGTGTGCGCCAAGGTCAAAGATCGGCTAACTCCATAGATTCCCCATAGACATGCGTGTTATAAGGTCTAAATCTAGGGGGGTTTTCAACTCCATAGACACCCATGTTATAATGCGAGGTGGTTCATGGCTGGCTTCTCCACTGGTTGCCGAGCGGCAAACCCAGCTCAACCGGCCCCAAGAGCAGGCGCGGGAGTTGTCTCCATGGCTCTGCTCCCTCCATATTCCCCAAAGAGATAAAAAGCCCCCCAAATCATGGATGTTTTGAATCCCATAGGCGCCAATGTTACAAGGGGAGGGGCTATTTATTGTCATTTTTCCTGAGTTGTGGCGGGCCAGAGCTTTCCCGACTCCACAGGCTAAGAGGGCGCAAGCAGGGCAGGCGCTGGTTGTGTGCGCCAAGGTCAAAGATCGGCTAACTCCATAGATTCCCATAGACATGCGTGTTATAAAGGTCTAAATCTAGGGGGGGTTTTCAAACTCCATAGACACCCATGTTATAATGCGAGGTGGTTCATGGCTGGCTTCTCCACTGGTTGCCGAGCGGCAAACCCAGCTCAACCGGCCCCAAGAGCAGGCGCGGGAGTTGTCTCCATGGCTCTGCTCCCTCCATATTCCCCAAGAGATAAAAAGCCCCCCAAAATCATGGGATGTTTTGAATCCCATAGGCGCCAATGTTACAAGGGGAGGGGCTATTTATTGTCATTTTTCCTGAGTTGTGGCGGGCCAGAGCTTTCCCGACTCCACAGGCTAAGAGGGCGCAAGCAGGGCAGGCGCTGGTTGTGTGCGCCAAGGTCAAAGATCGGCTAACTCCATAGATTCCCCATAGACATGCGTGTTATAAAGGTCTAAATCTAGGGGGGGTTTTCAACTCCATAGACACCCATGTTATAATGCGAGGTGGTTCATGGCTGGCTTCTCCACTGGTTGCCGAGCGGCAAACCCAGCTCAACCGGCCCCAAGAGCAGGCGCGGGAGTTGTCTCCATGGCTCTGCTCCCTCCATATTCCCCAAAGAGATAAAAGCCCCCCAAATCATGGGATGTTTTGAATCCCATAGGCGCCAATGTTACAAGGGGGAGGGGCTATTTATTGTCATTTTTCCTGAGTTGTGGCGGGCCAGAGCTTTCCCGACTCCACAGGCTAAGAGGGCGCAAGCAGGGCAGGCGCTGGTTGTGTGCGCCAAGGTCAAAGATCGGCTAACTCCATAGATTCCCCATAGACATGCGTGTTATAAAGGTCTAAATCTAGGGGGGGGTTTTCAACTCCATAGACACCCATGTTATAATGCGAGGTGGTTCATGGCTGGCTTCTCCACTGGTTGCCGAGCGGCAAACCCAGCTCAACCGGCCCCAAGAGCAGGCGCGGGAGTTGTCTCCATGGCTCTGCTCCCTCCATATTCCCCAAAGAGATAAAAAGCCCCCCAAATCATGGGATGTTTTGAATCCCATAGGCGCCAATGTTACAAGGGGAGGGGCTATTTATTGTCATTTTTCCTGAGTTGTGGCGGGCCAGAGCTTTCCCGACTCCACAGGCTAAGAGGGCGCAAGCAGGGCAGGCGCTGGTTGTGTGCGCCAAGGTCAAAGATCGGCTAACTCCATAGATTCCCCATAGACATGCGTGTTATAAAGGTCTAAATCTAGGGGGGGGTTTTCAACTCCATAGACACCCATGTTATAATGCGAGGTGTTCATGGCTGGCTTCTCCACTGGTTGCCGAGCGGCAACCCAGCTCAACCGGCCCCAAGAGCAGGCGCGGGAGTTGTCTCCATGGCTCTGCTCCCTCCATATTCCCCAAGAGATAAAAGCCCCCCAAATCATGGGATGTTTTGAATCCCATAGGCGCCAATGTTACAAGGGGAGGGGCTATTTATTGTCATTTTTCCTGAGTTGTGGCGGGCCAGAGCTTTCCCGACTCCACAGGCTAAGAGGGCGCAAGCAGGGCAGGCGCTGGTTGTGTGCGCCAAGGTCAAAGATCGGCTAACTCCATAGATTCCCCATAGACATGCGTGTTATAAAGGTCTAAATCTAGGGGGGGTTTTCAACTCCATAGACACCCATGTTATAATGCGAGGTGGTTCATGGCTGGCTTCTCCACTGGTTGCCGAGCGGCCAAACCCAGCTCAACCGGCCCCAAGAGCAGGCGCGGGAGTTGTCTCCATGGCTCTGCTCCCTCCATATTCCCCAAAGAGATAAAAGCCCCCCAAATCATGGGATGTTTTGAATCCCATAGGCGCCAAATGTTACAAGGGGAGGGGCTATTTTATTGTCATTTTTTCCTGAGTTGTGGCGGGCCAGAGCTTTCCCGACTCCAGCAGGCTAAGATGGGCGCAAGCAGGGCAGGCGCTGGTTGTGTGCGCCAAGGTCAAGTAGGCTAACTCCATAGATTCCCCACTAGACATGCGTGTTATAAAGGTCTAAATCTAGGGGGG
>JAPZVO010002212.1:0-10411 GCA_029962745.1 Echinometra lucunter | reverse complement strand
CAAAAATAAAGATCTAAATCATCCCACATCCCAACCAAAACAGTGATCCATATTAACCACCCAGGGAATGAAATGTAAGTTACATGCACACAATTAATACCAGATCATGATGGTTGCCTGATGACCTGTGACATACACAATATACACTGACTAATCAGCACCATGGGATGTCCATGAACTTCAACTTAGACTAATGATGGTTTCAAGAAATGCAACAGAGACTCTGTCAGTCTCAAAATATACTGACCAAGAGGTAGTGCCAAACTTGGGTCAGGTGCATGGGCCTACCAGTCTTACCAGAGGTCATAATAAAAAAACTGTATATCCCAAGGTCAGTCTCAGTGAAATGTAGTAATTCTTTTTACATGAGAATGAGAAAACCTTGGAATAGTCTCAGTAATGATATAGTTAATGCACCCAGAGTCCACAGCTTCGAAAACGGACTTGATAGAAATGAACTGGTGAAGTTTAAGTTTGACGCTGACTCACATGCCACATCATGACATCATCATCATCATCATCTGTACAGAAGTGTAAGATTAGGTCTCCCGGTCGTATCGCTTGGTACATAATTCATGAAAGTAGGGAAATGGAACAATAGCAGAATATCCTACCAAGGTGTTAATGTTAGTAAGCTGCCCAAAATTCAACCACTTAAGCTTTTCTGCAATATTTATGCTGCTAAACTTACTTTTCATAAAATCATATCTACATAAACTCATGTCAAATATTATATCAAACTATTTTTATCACAATGTTATTTTTTTAAATATATCACATAGTTTTAGAAAATATGAAAATATATCGCTTTATATCCCTTACCGTAAGATTGTTGCATTGGGAGTGTACACAACAAGAAAATGAATAGCTTTAACCAATACAGACGTTTCCTCCGCAAAGTTCAGTTTTCGTTGCTGACATCACACATAGTTCACGTTTTCCCTAGGGAAAAATGAACTATACTTTTTTTTCTGCCCCCCCCCCTACTCGCAACGCGAAGGAAAAGCAGCAGCGGCTCAGCTCAGTGCTGATCTTGCTCAAACTATTCATACTCAGGATAAACCAAACGGTGCTATGCTCCTTCGATGCGAATAGTTTGAGCAAGATCCTCGAGTGTCATTGTATATTTGTATAATGTTTCATGCCCGTAATTCGATATCCCCTGGCAATCATTCGACCGGGCACACCGCACGTACAATGTCAACGCATAGGAGGGCCGCTGAAATGCGCCGCACCATACACGGTTGTCCATCGCGGAAGTTCCGGCACCTGTCGGTGCTCCCCTTGCGGTCGAATGGCGGGGACTTGCATTCAACTTTGTACATGAAGTCACTGCATCGGCAGATACGGGGGGTTTGGTTTTTCATTTGTTTTTCACCTACATTGTATACTATCACACTCGGAGCTCGAGATAAATGAAAAATCTCGCCACAAACTGCTGATTTCTTTATTTTTAGTGCTTTTTTGTGACCATAATTCTTAGCAGTGGACCTAAGCCTTCGCGTGCTTTGGAAATATGGCGCCGATTTTTCATTTTTGACGCTTGAATATGGCTTTTTAGATGGATTTTTGGAGGTGACTAAGGGACTTACTTGTGGTGAGTGACAATGTCAGTGTCTCTGTGTGTAATGAAGTGATTTGTGTGTGTTGTTGTAATAGAATGTGCCGAGTTCCGATATAGTGAAAATAGGTCAAATCATGGCACAGGTCGAATCACGGGCACTCTACTAAGTGTAGATTTAGGCTAGGCCTAGGCTAGACCAAAGTGTTCTGTCTCTAACAATCGTCGTTAGCCTCATATTTTGGTAGGGTCGGCACTCCTCCTTTTTAGAGACAGAAGCGCCCCAGTGCGTTGTGCATGCAATCTCATTGTCGTGGGCACGACAATGAAAAACTACCTCAAATCAGCGATTTTCCCCCTTTATTCATGAATATAAAAATATCATTATACACTACAGAGTAGACCTATACAATGTAGCTTACCGATTTTATGTTTGATTCCTTTTAACTCTCCATTTTCAGGTAAATCCAGGGTCCTAACGTTAGGTCCTCTCGGTTGAAAATCTTGCAGCAGCCAATCTCTATCTCTGTACTGTTTGCCTCCGCGCTTTTCGCAGGGAGATCAGCGAATTTGCTACTCCTTGCATTTCAACCGGCCGTATTCAAACGATCTGACCACGTACTTTTGGCCATATACGTACGAACGATGTTTTTGTTGTTGTTGTTTCGTATTGGTCGCTCGTTAATACGGTTGAAATGCGAGTCGCAAATTCGCTGATCTCCCTGCAAAAAGCGCGGAGGCGAACAGGTCTAGGCCTAGGCCTACCTGTTTTCACTTCAGAACGAGGCATAACTTATATGTAACTTAATCTAGATCTACATGTATGCAGCATCATAGTCCAGAGACATCTGGAGAGTAAAAAAAAAAAAAAAAAAAAAGCTAACACTATTATTACTCTCCATGATGTCCAGGGCTGCATTTCACTGAAACCGTCATAAGTCTAACTTCTTGGACATCCCACTGAAATGTGTGTTGTAGAATTAATACGCATTTCAATGGGATGTCCATGACGGTTTCGTGAAACGCAGCCCAGTGCTTTTACCCCATGTTTGTACATAGCAAGCATCTTGGCATTTCAAAACAACCCCTGGAAAATCACTTTCCCATGGGCCAATGACACCACCAGCCTTGTAACTATCGGCTGTGGTCATCACGAATCCGACCGACAGTTGGGAATAAAAATTGGATGTACGAAAACCGATATTTAGATATAAATCTATCGTAGGGTAGCTGGAAAAACTCACCGCTTGTTTACGTTTTGAAAAAATTTACGGCAATTCTCGCCGTAAATTTTTTGATAACGTCTGCAAGATCAGCTCACATCTAGTCATGCATCGATGCGCAAGTTAGTCGCCATTTCTATCTGCATTTCAATGGACACCGGGAAATGTAAACAAGCGGTGAGTTTTTCCAGCTACCCTACGATAGATTTATATCTAAATTTCGGTTTTCGTATGTCCGATTTTTAGTCCCAAGTGTCAGTCGGGTTCGTGATTACCACAGCCGATAGTTGGGCCTACAACAGTAGAGGCGCACGGCCGATATCGGAGACTGTCTCTTGATTGGGAGACTGTCTCCGTTATGGGAGACTTTTGTGGTCGCCGATTTAGGAGACTGTCTCCTAAATCGGAGATCGAATTTCGTTATTTACATTTGCGGTCTCGGGGGTACATTTGCGCTAATTGAAAATGTGATAATCGGATTCCTCGGATCAAAATACCCCTTTTCACCGTCTACTTCAAAATTCCACCGTCTAATCATTGCATAATGGTGGTTTGTTCATTGCAACTCCTTTCTCGGTAGCCAGCCGAGGCTAGTCACGTCCACACACACACTATCGTAGTATCAGATAACATGTACACACACACACACTTCCATACATCTAGGCACGTTCATATTAAGCACAATCGGATGATCGATACAGATTTTGTTTTCTTTCTACCAAATATTTATGTCAAAATTTATGTTGACTTCTTTTGTTAAAAATTTAGTTCAGTGTATCAAAATGTTTTTTCTATGATTCTGGCATGTGAAATATACTTGAGAATGTGTTGCTACCTTGTGAATTTGTGAAGATATTGTTTTTAATTATAGTGAAGAAATAAAAGAAATCTTTTTAATGGAAGCTGGCCTAACTGATAGTAAATGGCATTAAAAAAAAAAAAAATTATGTTTATTTATAATCCATACTCACACATCGTATTCAGCCCAGCCCAGCCTGTTGACTTATGTTCAAAAGGAAAATCATTGCAAATAAACTCTGCCGTCGGCCCCTGTTGCTGAGGTAATTGCGATGGTCATGTATGAAGACTTGAACTTGGGTAAGCATAATTATTATAAAATATATAATTTATATAAATTTTAAAGAAAAATCGAATTGTTTTGTGCCGACTATCCATGTTTGATTGAATATTGGTCATTACGCAATCAATAACAGAACAATGCATGAGCAAGTGTGTTGCGGCGAGAGATCTCTGGCATATGGCAGTGCATGCAGTGCAGTGAACTTGGTGCATGCATGTATTGCACAAGGCCATGATCTCCTGCGCGGTCATGGCGGTGGTGCATGTGAAAATGTCAACAGGCGCGACGGCAACGGCAATATAAAATGAAATACAGTAGATCTGTAAATACATAAACAAAATATGAATCTCGAATGGTTGAAACTTATGTGTGAATATGGATTCAAATTTTCATGAATTCTATTTGAGGGGAGGAGGCAGTGCCTGGACGTATGCCGATTGGACCTTGACTTTGCCAGTCTACTCGGGTGATTATAGATCTGCTGACGTTCATTCATGACTAGTCAAAATAATTAAGCAGACAAACCTTCCTCCCCCCCCCCCCCATTTTTTCATGTTATATTTCTCTTGATGGGGATTTAGATGAAACGACTTCAGGAATCTTGGCTTGGCCATGCTGGCTTTTCATGGATTTTAAAGCAAAGTTTAACCGGAGTTTCACTTACTTGACAATGACCTTTCTGAAGTTAACGTGACCAACGCAACCGGTGGACATGTAGTCTTTGCTCCTCTGGACTGTGACTGGCTGCATTACACACAACAGAATCTGCTACCATGATGGTTTATTCCTTACCATCTGCTAACTCATCATCATACTTATTGAATCATATAACATTAAATTCAGAAAATTTCTGTAACTTTATTTTCTTTTTTTTTTTCATACAAAATCATGTAGTTTTATTTCAATTTGTGAGTGGCAGTCTATGGTTGAATTGCTCACATTCACAATTTACATTTAAAAACATACAAGTAAACAATCAACATAATTACAACAGATTAAAATACATAACTGCAGTGGCTGCTGCAAACATAGAAAAATAAATCCTTTACAAATTACTTCTGACTTAATTTTACATATATATAGGCAATTAATTTCAGTCATACTTGTTGGCCTTTGATTGCACATGTTTATAGAAAATAAAGGTGAAAAAATTAATCCTTGTCTCTCTCTCTTTTTTTTCCTCAGGTGATAATGCTGCATATTCATACCAATGCTGAAGTTAGTCAAACTACATTGCAACATTAGAAAAGAAGATGATTCAGTTTCAAGCCAAGCAAACACTAAAAAAAAAAAAAAAAAAAAATATTCTGCTCAAGTTGGCGAGTCTGCTGTGCCTCGTCATCTACCAAGGCTTGTTCGAGTTACGTTACGATACTTTAAGTGTATGAAACTTGACGAAATATTATTGAGGGAAAGGGGAGGGGTCAACACCAGAAATCTATTCACATATTTCATAAGAAGTAGATTCATCATTAAATGACAAGTACAATTTTCATTTTCTGGTTTCAGTCATAATGCATATCATTGATTTTTCATTGCCTCGGTTATGAATATGACTGGTTACATATATCTATTTAGAAGAAAGAAGTGTGGAGATCATGTTTTTTATGTATTTTATTTTTTATGCATGTATTTCTGTGGAAAATACATTTTACTTTATTTTATGTTTACACATGCCAAAACTGTACAGGTTACATCAAGATGGGCATTCATTTTCATATAACTTTATTGTGTAACATACTGATGCCTTCTTGCCGATTGTCATGACATTTAAATAATTTTTATCCTTTTTTAATATCAGATAGTACTCAATACAGAAGTGATGCCACTCATCATACTGTAATGTTCATCTTACTTTACTGACATACATGTCAGTGGGGTTGTAATCAATTTATTTTTAATCACTGTTTTTTAGCCTTCAATCTTTGTAGTGGTTTACGTCATTTACAAACGATGGTTGATTTGTGGACACACTGTACATGTTCATGGAAAAGATATCCACACTTTGCAAAGAGAGTTAAGGGTTGTATATACTGCCGGACTTCCCTTCTACTTTTATGAATTTTCTGTGTTTTGTTAAGACTGGTATTATTTCAAATAAATGTGCTTACAAAACAAAGAATTGGCTTTCTAAAGGAGCTGTTCTTTCCTGTGTCACTGGTCATAAAATATGAAAAGTACAGTTGTACCGGTATAACTTTTTCAGTTCTAAGTTTCTGAAGACCTATTGCCACCTTGCATCGATCATTAGCTAGGCCTACATCCAAGATGCGGCATCCTATCTCCTCCTTGGAAGTTCTTGATAAAGCAGCTGCTTTACCTGTTCTGCTGACCGTACAGAGTGATTAACTCCTTCAATTTGGGGGCACAAGTACCTAGATATGCAAGCAAGTATATGCATGTGAAATGTGAATATTAATTTCATATGAATTACCAGTCAAATTATTGATTTGCTATAAATTCTGAACATATTTTATATGAACAAACTGGAACAAACTATTTTGAAATTTTCATGAGCTACGCATAAATGAAGTTTCTTTTCCTGTTCTTTAAAAACAACCATTTTTATGCCATTATGGGCTCATTTGAGTACATGCATAAGGAATATTTTCAAGAAGAAACAGTTTTATACCTGATCTAGCATACCTTCGGAATAGAATAGACCTAAAATTAGCAGCACACGGACAGGATGCAGGTCCGGCAATAGTTGGCCTATTTATTATCCTGAGTATTCGCTGACAAAGAAACTTTAAAGTAGCCCCCCCCCCCCCCAAAAAAAAAAAAAAAAAAAAAAAAAGAAAGAAAAAAAGAGGGGATGATATAATTCAGATTTCAGAATTTTCATTTTTTAATTTTGCAAAATTAGACTGAGCAAAAACAGTGAAAGGCAACAACAAACATAAATGCCAACATATTGGACAACCGGACAGTGTCAATTAAAATTACATTACCAAAACACTCATACTCGTGTCACAGATGTTGTGACAGGCATACATACATTTATAATAAAAAAAAAGGATATAAATCTGAATGTATTTACCCATTTATCATGTTCACATCATATTATAAAATCAAAAACGTCTGGAGAATAGAAACTAGTTCATGCAGGAAGTGTAAGTCTTGTCTGGAAAAAACAACAACAACAAAGAAAAAGATTGCATTCGAGTCAGACCCTAAATAGATCTACCTCCCAAACCGCGGTCTCCAAAATGGGAGACTTTAGATTGTTGTTTTGATCGCATTTTCAAAGAGTCGCCAATGACGGAGATTGTCTCCTGCATCGGCGATAGTGTCCGAAATGGGAGACCGCTGGCTGCCGCGCCGATCGTGCCACAGTGACAGTCTCCGATATAGGAAACTATCTCCCATAAAGGAGAGAGTCTCCGATATCGGCCGTGCGCCTCTACTGTACAAGGCTGGTGATGTCATTGGCCCATGGGAAAGTGATTTTCCAGGGTTTTTTTTGGCCATATCGTGGTTTAGGAAACCACTCGTTCATTTGACGCACGCACTTGTGTACAACTACAAAGGGAATGGAGGTGGAAATAGGAAACCAATGCGTGTGACTGAATAGTGAATAAAGCGCTGCTGTACAAAGTGAACGGTGGTTTCCTATTTCACGATAATGCCGTTGTTTTGAGGTGCCAAGATACTTGCTATGTACAAATAGGGGGTAAAAGCACTGGACGTCATGGAGAGTAATAGCATTAGCTGGTTGTTTTTTTTGGTTTTTTTTCCTCTCCAGACGTCCCTGGACTACAGTACACTACAGGCTGTACAGCATCATGCATGTAATGTTGTTAGAATAGAAAAGGTACTTTACAATTAAGCCAGGGAAATGTTGGTTGACTGGTTGAAGACTGAATATTTCCATTTCTATTTCAATTGCTGGCGCCTTACATTTAAGGTGACACAGTCTGCTTCTAAGTTCCAAGTTAGTATACCTAACCGAAGCATAAGTGTGAGTGTCTAAGTTCTAGCTTTCGATGTTTTGCCGCTGGAGGAAAATTGTGGACAGACCAAGATGCAGGACGACCAACCGGGGCAGCGCAGGGAGCGCAACAGCAAGCTACTGGGGAACCGCCCTGCGACTAGCGACTTCTGTCGGTCTCATGTCCCACTGATTTTTAGGAATCATAACGGGGTTCTTACCTTTCCAAGACACTGCCATTCAATTCAAACGCTCTTTGACTAACCAAGTTTTTCTTTTACGTCTTCTGCAGCTAAGAAGAGGGACATTTTGAGACCAAAATTTTGGTATCTTTCTTCCCGTTTTGTGTGAAGCCAAGGTACGTGTAGCCGGGTTGAGACTATATTGGCGTGGATCCGGCAGATTCATTATTCATGAGCTTGGAAATCTCGTTCGGCCGGCCGATGACGTATGGCTCATTAATATTAACGCCTTGGAAATTGCGGCGCGCGGAACAAGCCCTTAACGCACGTACGGTACACGTTATACGAATTGCATCACTTCTCCATTCATTATCATACATGTGCAGTTTATAACTGGCGTAAATCCAGCATCTTTGGCGCAAATCCGGCAGTTTTTATGAAAATAATCAGAATAATGCCAATGAACCCAAATCAAAGTGTTGGTTTGTCCAACTTGAATACAAAGACAGGAATGGACTAGTAAAACAGAAATTATTCTTGAAAAATAATTCACAACTTGCATTTTAATTTCTCCCTGCTTGTCAATGTACTTAGAACTGGCGTAAATCCAGCATCTTTGGCGTAAATCCGGCAGTTTTTATGAAAATAACCAAAATAATGACAATGAACCCAAATCAAAGTGTTAGTTTGTCCAACTTGAATACAAAGACAGGAATGGACTAGTAAAACAGAAATTATTCTTGAAAAATAGTTCACAACTTGTATTTTAATTTCTCCCTTCATGTCAATGTACATAGAACTGGCGTAAATCCAGCATCTTTGGCGTAAATCCGGCAGTTTTTATGAAAATAACCAAAATAATGCCAATGAACCCAAATCAAAGTGTTAGTTTGTCCAACTTTATTACAAAGACAGGAATGGACTAGTAAAACAGAAATTTTTCTTGAAAAATAGTTCACAACTTGTATTTTAATTTCTCCCTTCATGTCAATGTACATAGAACTGGCGTAAATCCAGCATCTTTGGCGTAAATCCGGCAGTTTTTATGAACATAACCAAAATAATGACAATGAACCCAAATCAAAGTGTTAGTTTGTCCAACTTTATTACAAAGACAGGAATGGACTAGTAAAACAGAAATTTTTCTTGAAAATAGTTCACAACTTGTATTTTAATTTCTCCCTTCATGTCAATGTACATAGAACTGGCGTAAATCCTGCATCTTTGGCGTAAATCCGGCAGTTTTTATGAACATAACCAAAATAATGACAATGAACCCAAATCAAAGTGTTAGTTTGTTCAACTTGGTTCAAGACAGCATTGGACTAGTAAAATAGAAATTATTCATGAAAAATAGTTCACAACTTGTATTTTAATTTCTCCCTTCATGTCAATGTACATAGAACTGGCGTAAATCCAGCATCTTTGGCGTAAATCCGGCAGTTTTTTATGAAAATAACCAAAATAATGACAATGAACCCAAATCAAAGTGTTAGTTTGTCCAACTTGATTACAAAGACAGGAATGGATTAGTAAAACAGAAATTATTCTTGAAAAATAGTTCACAACTTGTATTTTAATTTCTCCCTTCATGTCAATGTACATAGAACTGGCGTAAATCCAGCATCTTTGGCGTAAATCCAGCAGTTTTTATGAAAATAACCAAAATAATGACAATGAACCCAAATCAAAGTGTTAGTTTGTCCAACTTTATTACAAAGACAGGAATGGACTAGTAAAACAGAAATTATTCATGAAAAATAGTTCACAACTTGTATTTTAATTTCTCCCTTCATGTCAATGTACATAGAACTGGCGTAAATCCAGCATCTTTGGCGTAAATCCGGCAGTTTTTATGAAAATAACCAAAATAATGACAATGAACCCAAATCAAAGTGTTAGTTTGTCCAACTTGATTGCAAAGACTGCAATGAACTAGTAAACCAGAATTTATTCATGAAAAATAATTCACAACATGCATTTTAATTTCTCCCTTCATGTCAATGTACATAGAACTGGCGTAAATCCAGCATCTTTGGCGCAAACCCGGCAGTTTTTATGAAAATAACCAAAATAATGACAATGAACCCAAATCAAACTGTTAGTTTGTCCAACTTGATTGCAAAGACTGCAATGAACTAGTAAACCAGAATTTATTCATGAAAAATAGTTCACAACATGCATTTTAATTTCTCCCTTCATGTCAATGTACATAGAACTGGCGTAAATCCAGCATCTTTGGCGCAAATCCGGCAGTTTTTATGAAAATAACCAAAATAATGACAATGAACACAAATCAAAGTGTTAGTTTGTCCAACTTGATTGCAAAGGCAGCATTGAACTAGTAAACCAGAATTTATTCATGAAAAATAATTCGCAACTTGCATTATAATGTTTCTCCCGGCATGTCCATGTATATTATAACTGACGTAA
>JAPZVO010002211.1:0-10416 GCA_029962745.1 Echinometra lucunter | reverse complement strand
ATGCTGTAGTGCTAGTGATTGTGTGCTTCAGGTACATATTGCACATTATCATGATTAAACCATAATTACGAGATCATTATCAGCTGCTGCGTCGGTTTTATGCCCAAAACACTTATCAAAAGGATTATATTGATTAAACTTGTTAGAAAGTTTCAGAGGAAATGTAAAATGGATGTATATACAAAGGAAAAGAAAAACAACAACAACATGCTTGTGACATGCTGTAAATGTCTGATCCCTAGATGTCTACATGGGCATCAATTGGCATGATCTGCACATCACTCGCCAATTTTTAGGAGGGGGAGGGGGGGGGGGCTTTCTACCACCCCCTCTTTCAAATGCCATTTTTATCACATCTAGTAAGTGGCCCAAAGTCTCCAAAACAGCCGAGAAGTTTCATATAATATTACAGTGTGAGGCAGTGGATTAAGAGGCATGAAAGCTAAGTGCACAACACTTAACACTTTAGTAAGGACGAAACGATGCTCTTTCATTGAAGCACTAAGGATATTTTTCATTCCCCCAAGCTCCCCATTAGAGACATGCCATACCAAGTGTATTGTAACCATAAGTTTTATCTTTAACCTTTTTTTATCATGTTCATGTGGAAATCGTGCTTAAAATTAAATCATTTTTAGTTTTACCCTTTTTTTCTCTCGTAGAATATCGGTTCTGTTAAGACCTCAATCTGCATTAAGTATAGCTTATATTCAATTAGGAAAACGCCAGGATTACTGGATGAAAATAACAACGATAGGGAAGAGCATCATTGTAAAGAATGCAAATAATGTAGTTTTTAGGATCTAGGAAAACAAGAAAAAAAATAAACAAATTAAACTTATCAATTTGCTTGCTCCCTTCTCCCGCTCGTCAATAAATTATTTTGAGAAATCTTCATAATTGCAAAGTATTTATTATGTAAACAGTAGAAAGAAATATGTATCGAAAATTATTCTTGAAATTGTGTTACACCTATTAATAGAATGTAGGGTTACAACAATAACAACGCGTCGCAGTTCCCCACAAATGCTATTTTCCCCTTTTTCTTTTTCTTTTCTTTTTGTTCGCCCTTTGTAAGTGCCACTTTTTTTCAGTAAAAGATGCATTTTTTTTTCGCTGGTGTCCCCCTTCCCCATTTCGAAAGATGCTCAGCCTCCCCTGTCCCTTCAAAAATTCCAGAAATATACACACCTGAATTTGGCTTGTTACAATTTCTTACAGTGCCCCCCCCCCCCTCCCATTACAAAACGGATTGATGCCCATGGCTACATATAAGTTCATCGAAACACAATCACCCGATGAGTTTGTTGGACAGGTTAAACGTCCTCCTTGAGTGTCTTACGTGCTTCTACATTGCCAGGAGAGAGAAATAATAATGATAAAAAATAACATGTAGACCTGTGCATCCGACCGCAGAATTTTCTGGTAAATCCGTCAGAGACAAGTCAGACAACACGGAGAGAGGTAGGTGCAAACCGACTGTGACCACACCTTGACAGAATGCATTGTGTCATGCGTGACAGTCTGAATCTGTATAGCTTCATAAGGCATCTTGAATTTAGACATGAACTCTGTTGATAGTAAAACCTTAACATTGCCAAGAATAAACAGATATAGATGAATAAATGAATATATAAATAAATGAATTAACAAACAAATACATATGAACATATCAATGTTGAGATCATTTAATCTTACATGTTATCATGCAGGCACAGTGTTGAACAGCAACGTGGATGAGATACAGTACACAGGAGATATACATACTGAGTGCGTAAAATGCGTTTGCCTCGCCCATTAACTGAAAGAAGAATGCAGAACTTCATGAAACTGCAAATTTCTGTAGTTTGGTGCAATCGTTCAGCTCATACAACTGTTTTGTGACCATGGGTCACTGACGTGGTGGCGCTGTTTACAATTTAATTGGATAACAGTCTTAAACCGTTTTCCACAAAATCCACAGTATCATAGTAGTTAATGTTGACGTTCCGGGAAAACAACATTATTTGTTTCACGGGTGATACGCGAACACAACATTGTAGTATGATGTGCATGGTGTTTCATTGTATCCATACGTGCATGATCAAGCTGAACAAAGCAACCATTATATTTGCCTTAGATACATATTTTCAAAAAAGAAAATTCAGTGGACCGGGATGTGTATTTTTTTCCCCCAAGCAAGTTCAGGGCTCAAAGCAGTATCAGGGACTGCATTCAAGAACAGCCGTGACACTTTAACTATTTCTGACGGAATAAACGCTATTGTTAGCAATTATTACAGCAAAATGAACAAGACAAGAGCTGGATTCGAACCCGTGACTATACGTTCAGAGAACGATCATCCTCAGTCGAGCACGTAACCCCTTGAGCTGTGAGCGATCGACCCTGCCAATGCGTTCTCTAATAATCTTATGCTAACAGCCTAATCAATATTGCATACAACGCAAACATGTTAATTAAGAATGGGTTTTGCCAACAGCTAGAAGTATTTTTGAAAGATATCGGTTTTCATCATATATGGGACAATCAAAATACATTCTCGAAACGACAGCTCATAAAATCTATTGGCAATAAACTGCAAGAAAGATATATCAGACATTGGAAGAGAACTCTAAATGAAAACAGTGAGGTGTATTGTAGCAAACTTAGAACCTATAAGGACATAAAACATACATACGATTTTGAAAAATATCTGTTATTAGACGTAAATAAATCACACATAAAAACTTTATAAAAATAAGAATTAGTAATAGTAAATTAATGATAGAACAGGGAAGACACAAAAACTTGGAAATAAATAAATGCTTATGTCCCATGTGCCAAATAGATGTAGAAACAGAATTTCATTTTATTATGTGCTGCCCATACCTTAAAAAAGAAAGAGAAACCCTATTCCAAAACATAAACAATGTAGTGCCCACCTTTAAGGATAAAAACGAACACGAAAAATTCATATATTTACTAAAACCTAACGATTATGATATAACAAAAATATGTGTATCCTCCATTAGTAATATGTATAGGGAAAGATTGAGCAGGTTGGACCATGATATTTAGACTTTTTAATTTTTGTTGTATTTTGTTGTTTTTTTTGTTGTCAGAATAAGGGAGGACTACGGCAGGAACCGCACGTCTTTATGTATATATATTATGTCTTGCAGTTATAGAAAATACAACACGATTATATTATTTTTGTATACTTTTACACTTTTTTTGGTTTGTTTTTGTTTGATTTTGGTTCCACTTATTCATTGAGTTTGCCGAATATGTATACTTTTGCCTCAATTATGATTATGTATATCCTTTGTTTGTTTTGCATTGTTCATATTGATGATAATCCAAAATTGTGGATTGAATATTAATAAAATTTGATTTGATTTATACCTGAAAACATTGATTGTCTTACTTCTCAGACATCCGTTATGGTAATTAGCCCTGAACTCGCCGGTGGAGGGGGGGGGGGGGGGGGACGCGCGGCCGGGATTAATGCAGCCTTTCGGAAAGACCATTTCAGAGAATAACTTACGTATCACTCAAAAAGAAAAGAACAAAAAACATCTTTTGAATAAGCAGGCGAAAAAGAAACACAAAGTCAGAAAAGCTATTAAAGGAAAGACATTATATAAAAGAAACATTATCTCATGTTATACCACAATGCACTCGCCCTTTTCATATTTTTGTTTCCTTAGATTAGCTTTAGAATAGGAGATAAGATCAATATGGCTAATTACAAAAGCATGAACAAGCCTTTCTGTAGTATTCTGATCAAGGTAATGCCTTATCTTTCCAATCTTATGCAACCCATCAGAAGAAGAGCGGCATATCTTGCTTATATGACTTGACATTGTCAGTTGATTGTCCATCATTACCCCCAGGTATATCCCCTAGGTATTACCCCTCTATCAATCATATCGGAATAAACAGCTGATGTACTGGAATATACCCCTTTAATCACTTCGAAGCTATTTGATCATGCTGATACCTCTTCTTCTTCTTCTTCTCTCTCTCTCTCTCTCTCTATGGTCTTCTTTCCACATCCCCTCTATCTATTTCACTTTCGTAATTTTCAACCAGGTGCCCAACCGTATCCAGGGTTAGGCGACGAGGAAGTTAAAGAGAAAATCACTCAAGGATACAAAATGAGAAGGCCACGGCATTGTGGAGAGAATCTGTAAGTATTTTAATACAGCCCTTCTCAACCGGTGGTCCGCGAGATCAGTCCAAAATATTTCTGAAAAAAAATTTTGAATTCAGCTTTACTGTTAACATTGAATTGAATTGAATTTAATTTATTAAACATATTAAAATAACATCAACAGTTGTGGATTATCGTCAATGCAATGTGCTAAAAGTTTTCGAAGATTTCAGTACATTTGAGGAGGGGGTATTATAACAATCTTTCATTTATTGCAACCATATATGCAAGGTTTGATTTTTTAATGTAATGTAGGTAATGTAGGTAATGTACTGGTCAAGACAATCACCACATAATTCGTTTTCTATCTACTTTTGCCATGTTTTATTGCTTTTTTTCTCATTGAGATTCTGTGATGTGGGCCTGAAAATATTTTTAAGAATGAAAGGTGGGCCTCGAAAAAATTTCAATAGGCAAAGTGGGCCTCGATGTAAAAAAAAGGTTGAGAAGTACTGGTTAAATATATCACGATTGGCTACTAAATTCTCTCATTGGGCATATCATGCTTAAAAGAAGGATGACCCTGTTCCTTAAAGGCAATTTGTTAAGTGAAAAACTCAGTTTCATTCAAGTTTTATCTGTCATTCTTTTCCAATCAGCAGTTCAGAGGTGTATTAGAAAGAGTTTAGATTTTAAAAAGTCTCATAATTCTTTCTTGTTAGCATGTACCGAGGTGAAGTTAGTAAACATTCTCCTTTTCAGGAGGATGTTTAGGCTATTAGACGAGTAAAGCTCTGGTAAAACAACTACATCAGTTTTCAAGTGACACAGTGGTCTTTGTTGTTGTCGTTTGTTTCTTTTTGGTAATTTACTTTCATGCCTCGCAATAAACATCGTTATTTTTTTTAAATTCGAAATTATATATCTCTCCTAATTTTCAGGGAACAGATCTTTTCACAATGTAATAATAGCATGACCATTACTGAATGCTTGATAGTAGATTGATGTTACTGTGAATTTTCCTCTAGCTAACATGACCTTATTTTCCTTCTTCCTCATTTTACATGTGAAGACATTACTTTCTCTTTTATTGAAAAAAAAAACAACACAAACCAATAACATGTTCTTTGTAAAGCCCTTAAAATCGAGTTTCAAGCCCCTCCGTCATCAAATCCAACCACTCATTTTGTTTTACATTAATATTTTTCAGAAGCGAAACTTATCCTTAAGTGATGTTTTTATAACTTAAGGTCTTAAAGGGAAATGCAATCTACAGGCATTGCTGCTGGGTTGTATTTTTTTTTTTTTTTTTTTGGGGGGGGGGGGAGGGATGGTGTAATGGGAATAGAAGCAGTGCAGTGTGGAATGCGAATTATGCTTTATCAACAGAAGTTTAGAGGAGAGAGCTTTTTGTCCATCATGTATTTATAAATATGCCTGAGCAATGCATTAACCATACCGCTAAACAGATTCTTGCTTTCGTTCTATAAAATCCTATGTCAGGTTCAACATAATTACAGACTGTTGGAGGACAGACATGAGCGAACGCTGCAACTTTCGTGATATACAAAATAAAATTGGGTGGATGCTTGAAAGTTCAAATGTAAGTCAAATGACATTGGTCCTGATTGGTCCACATCATTTAATAAAGGATATATATTCTTGATACTCGCACGCGTGAGCTCTCAATAAAAGGTCAATCGATGGACAATAACATATTTCCCTTCCACATACAAACTCAGTGGGAAGGAGATCTGTCAACTTGACCTATTAACGAGCGTGCGTGCGTGCGTATCACAAGTATCTGACCTCCACTAGCTATGACCACTTGCCTCTTTTTTTTTTTTTTTTTTACCAATACCTACTCCTCTGACAACACCTATTGATCTCATTATGGAAGGAAACTACATAATCTATATATGGGGTGCTTCATTAATCCAATTATTTGTTATATATTTCAAATCTGGTTAACAATAGTGATGCCCGTCAACGGCATGGGGGGGGGGGGGGACATGGTTAGATGAGACTCTCTCTTTAACAAAATCCTAGATCCACGGCGCCGGTGGTAAATGTCACTGATTTTGGTTTTACTTCGAAATCTCCATATTATTATTTATATAATCACTAAGAAATAATTGGACCCTAAATGCAACACTGGCTGCACCCTTTTGAGTGCTATCTTGCACCCCGGACGAAAAACGGTGCAAAAATGCACCTTTTTGTTCTTGTTTGCACCCTGAAATGCCCGTTTGCACCCTAAAAGGTGCAACTTTACACCTTTTAGGGT
Organism: Echinometra lucunter; assembly: GCA_029962745.1. NCBI lineage: Eukaryota > Metazoa > Echinodermata > Echinoidea > Camarodonta > Echinometridae > Echinometra > Echinometra lucunter. The sequence goes on along the minus strand of JAPZVO010002211.1, from coordinate 3,994 downwards.
GCAGAGATTTTTTGCGTACAAAAAGGTGCAAATTTGCACCTTTTCTGAAAGGGTGCAAAATGCCGCTAATTGCACCTTTAAAGGTGCAAAAAGCTTGTAAAAGGTGCAAATTTCACCCTAAAAGGTGCTCCAGTGTTGCATTTGAAGGGTGCACGATTGCACCTTTTTTCTTAGTGTGTAGATTGGCAAGAAGTTGTAAAACAGTTGTTCATCATTATCCCCAAGTCATGACGAAAATGGGTTAATGGTTTAGATTTAACAAACTATCTTTAAATCTGAGTAAGACCAATTTCATTCATGAATAGTTTACATTTTTACACTGTTATTGATGGAATCACAATAAAAAAGAAAGAAAACACAAAGTTTCTGGGTATTACGATTGATCAGTGCTTGAGTTTAACACGCACATTGATAATGTAGTTACTTCTGTATCAAGGGGAATTGGACTTTTATATAGATTATTATGTTTCGTTTAAAACATTGTTTACTGTGTCCAGCACTATAATCTTGCCAAATCTCTCGTATTGTAATCTAGTCTGGGCCAGCCAAAAGTCTAAAGTTCACCCTATTTTCCTACTCCAAAAGAAAGCTGTTCGTCTGTGTACGAATGCAGCATATTTAGCACATACAGAACCCCTATTCTGTAGACTGCATACACTTTCGATCTTTGAATTGCACTCATACCAAACTGCCATATTCATGCATAGATTTTAATCTTCAGAACTACCAGGGACCTTTAATAGCATGTTTCAACTAAACTTGTCCATACATAAATACCCTACCCCAACTTGCACTAATGTGCATTCGAACAATCCTAAAAGAGCCCTGGGTCATAGATCTATATGGCACACTGGACCCGATATTTAGAATTCATTACCTATTGACGTACGTACAAGTTCAACGAATTTTATTTTAAAGAAACGTTTAAAAGATTATTTTCTCTCGTCTATTGCTGGTGCTATCTCTCTCCTTCCTCTCTCTCTTTCACTCTCTCTCTCTCTCTCTCTCTCTCTCATATATTTATTTTGCTTACGCAGGCCATTTGCTTTCCACTATGCATTGGTTGCATATGTATATTCATTGTATGTTTATTTATGATTAGGACGTCAATTCAAGCATTGCTTATGACGATCCCTTTTTTTTTTTCTATATATGATTTTATGGGTTATATATGTTGAAAAATTGTTAGAATTTGTTATGTATATGGAAAAATAAATGAATATCAAATCAAAAGTAGCATACGTTTTTCAGTTACGTACTTTCAGGCTCAATCGAAATGCATAAGTTTACAACCTTTGACTACGACCTGATAATGAATTTGTGATTTGAGATTTTTTTGATAGTCTCAGTAATCACGTGACATGTTTTTCCTACATAATTTCCTTACTGTCAAGATTAATTTTTCGGATTGAACATGATCGGAAATAGTTTCGAGAATCAGATCATTCATTTCATCATCAATATGTCATTGGAATCATTTTCTAATTCCATACAACGTCATTGTAAATCTTAGCACATCGATGACTGCATTTCACTCTGGTTGTTGTTGGTGGTGGTGGCTTTTAACTTTTGCTTTCATGTTGTTGTATCCCCCATGTCCAGGATTATCTCTCGCTGAACAGGATGAGTGATGAAGATATCTACGAAGACAGTCATGTTAGTGGACAAAATGTGCGCCATCAGTACAATAAGATATAAACTGTATATAACTATTTATTTTTTTCCCAACTACATATTCGCTCATGTAACCAGAAATGAAAACGAATGAAATATCTATCACATCATGTAAATTCATAATTATACACAGCTTTCAACATTAATGTGTTCAACCAATTCAACTAGGAACAAGAGAAATAGAGAAAGAGAGAGAGAGAGAGAGAGGGGGGGGGGGGGGTAGGAACAACAACATACTAAAAAATACTGAGAATGCATGGTGCTTATAATAATTTAAAGAAGTGAGGCCAATAGTTAGGACATGATAAATGTTCCAAATACGTTAAGAATCTAATAACAACATTCTGATCTATTTTGATATGTATTTCGTGTATATTTAAAAGTGTAGATACGTGTACATGTAAGGCTGGGAGACAAACATATCTAAGTAGAAGAGTGCTGTTCGAAGAGCAATTAGCTCAATGTAACAGTGAATGGATATAAAATTACAATGTTAGAATAACACGTTCGTTATAACATGCAATTTTTGCGCTCTTTTTCTGTAGCTTACAGTTTATCAACGCATTTGTATTTGTGATGTTTTTTACGTGCAGATGAAACGTTGTACCTTTGCCATGTTTGCTATATATATATTTTTTTTTTCTTTTTACCCTTCCACAGGGTTCCCTTATTGAATTTATACATTTTGCATACAAAATATCAATGAAAATCAACATGATTTTTTTTGTTACAAAAGATTGATACATATGCAGCAATCCATGAATTTTCATATATCAATATATCAATTTCATACAACATATATCAGATCGTTAAAGTGTCACAAATTTACTTAGCTAAATAATTTTAGGGAAAAAAATCAGAAACACTCAGTACAGTGTAATAAGATTTGACCAGTTTTCATAAATTTCTCTTCTTTTAGATTTGTTTTATATATACTTTTCCCTATCATAATAACATTTTATTGCTGACATGATGTATTAAAAAACTTCTGGCAAACAGTGTTTGCATTTGGCTGCATTTTTTCCTTATTATAATCATAATACACTGTTATTACGAACGTGAAATCCAAACAATTCATTTGGATTTGTAAGCTTGATATGTACATTATTACGGTACAGCCAAAGCTCGAGTTTTGACCATATTTCGAATGAATGAACGCAGGAACAAAATATATGCATAATAGTTTCTTCACTGTTATTACAAAATGTACATCGGTTATCTGTTACTAATTTAAATATTAACAAAGCATCTTTCATATAAATAATTCTATTCACTATCTTGAACTGAAACCCCCTCATGTTTACATCTGAAATTGAATAAAAAGGAATATGGTAATAAGAACTCCACATGGTATTGTCAAAGTCAAACTTCTGTTTCCATTTTGCGAGACTTTTACATTCCTATAACTTATGCTTCAAGAAAGAATGGTAGATATGTGCACAACCTTTTTCACTTTCAGTATCATAAACAATGCTTCTGGGACAATACATGTAGGTTCCATGACCTTTGGTATGATATTTGTATTAAAATAATATCGAATGACATTACACAAGCCATAATATTGAAGAAAGTTGACTTGTACATTGTATTTACGTTGGAAATCAAAATACGAGAAAAATGTTCCATCTGTTCCTATGACATCGTTAACAAAACGTACCCCCTTGGCGCACCAAAACTTGAAATAGATTATATTATTATTTATTTGAATTCTTGGATTATTCCAAAGGGGCTGACATTCACCTCCTGAACAAGTACTCATAATCATCAGCCAGTAGAATTAGTCTCCTATGTAATGGTAGCGAGCTTGAATTGGACCTTTAATTCATGAAGAATATTTCTATTGGTACATGTGCAATCCTTTCGATAGTGAGTATATTCTCTATGAAGAGTGAAACTCGTGCTACGTCTTCACAATACTCTATTCGCAAAAACAAAGGCTTCCAAACTGCGTTAAATTCACATGATTTATCCGTAATTGTTTCATTTTAAGTGGGAATCTAACTATCCCCCCTACTATTGCAGTTTGTATGGCAATGCTGTGGAGCTCTTTAAAAATCAACTTCTGCTGAAAGGGTTATCCATTGGAGGAAATAAATAATACCCCCCTCCCAAAAAAAAAAAAAATAAATTAAAATAAATATGAATAAATAGACAAATACATAATGATAATATTAATAATAACAATAATAATGATAATAATAATAATAATTTTAAACAATACGGCTTTGTTTTTTTTCTGCTCAAATAAGGACAGCTCATATTCACGTGAGTTACATTTGGTTTTAAAAAAGAATGTTGGTCGCAATTGCCATCAGTTGAA
>JAPZVO010002210.1:0-10424 GCA_029962745.1 Echinometra lucunter | reverse complement strand
CTGTTCAGCAGGTGTCCTGTTACACTGTACCTTTATCATCTGGGGGTTGCCACAAGTGAGAATGTTATGAAAGAAGACGATGAGGTGAGCCTCTTATTGTCATGGCAACCACCATGGAACATTCCTTACATTCAGGGCAATATTGCAGGGGCTGAGGATAAGTCCATTAATATTGAATATGAGGTGAGTGATTCAGGAACAGGGGGAGGGGGACTTATATGGAAGGACTTTCATCTTGCCCATGACATCATATCTATTTAAGGAGGGTTTTAAGGAAGGCCATATGTATTTTGCATGGATCCGATGCAACTGGCAGTATGACATTACCTTATAAATCAGTCACATCCTGTCCATACAAGGTGGATTGAAAAAAATTATTCTAAGAACATCTTTCCAATTAAGAGATGCAATTGATAATCACCTTTTTGTAAATTGGAAAGGTTGTAAGTTCGATCAAAATCATACTTATTTCCAGCTGACCAGCTGGTCAAGTTTCAAATACATGTGCTCTTTGGGGATTACCATATTTCTGCTTGGAGAGCGGAGAGTGATGAGGGATAACAGTCTAAAAAACATGAAATAATTACAATTAAATCAAAGTTCGAAAAGATCTGACAGATTTATATGGAAAAACTGCAAGTTCCAAAGTGTGTTTCCAGTTCATGTCTTGATTGTGTTAATGTCTATATGAAGGATTGTGCTCTAGCTGGTCAAAATCCTAACCTAAAATATGAATCTAGCATTTGTTGCATGATAAATGCTCCATCGCTAGTTACTCTGCATCAAGTTTGTACACCAATCAAATAATGAACTTTAACCCTGACCAAACACTTACGGAACCTGGTGAATTCCACTTGGTCTACTCCCACTTTATTTAAAGCAACAGTGAACTGACCCTTATTATGATGTATTTACAACAGCGCCAACTTACGCTACCCAAAACCAGAGACTCTAAGAAACATTATATCCTTTGTGGCTTCTCGTGAATTTCCTGAATATGAATACAAATACATTTCAACAGATGTTACTCAAAAAATAAAGCTCTCATTGATCGGAATAGAGCATGCTGGGAGCAAAAAGGGGACAAAATCAGTAGTTTAGGACTGAGAGGGCGCTATTTCAAAATCCCATACAAGGGTGCCAGTTCGCTCTGGCTTTAATGCCCGTTTGGTCTCATCCCAAATTGTCTAATCCCATTTCCTCTACAACGAGTTTGTCTAGTAATCATTTGGATTGATTGCCACTTTGTCCATTTACCAATTTCGTCTAATTTCCAGTTAGGCTATGCCCATTTTTTTCAATACATTGTACCCACTTTTCTAACACCACTTAGTCTATCTGATTGGACAAACTGGTTAAAGACCTAATAGTCATTAGACGAAATAGGGAAAACTAAGTAGACGAAGTGGCAATTAGACCACTTGATCATTAGACAAAATGAAATTAGCCCAAGTGGGTATTAGACCAAGTGATGATTGAACCATACAGCAATTAGACCAAAATGATAGTAGACCAAAGGGGTTTAGCCATGGTGGTGTTAGACGATCTGGCAATTGGACCAACTGGCTATAATTAAACCCGGAACCCTAACCCTAACCTAAGCCCTAGTCTGCAAGCACATACTAACACTTTTAAGTGTTAGGTTTATCACCACTATAGCTGCAATTTCAATTATTGAAATTGCAGCTATAGTGGTGATAAACCTTAGCTCATGGTCTGAACTGTAAGACGGTAGACTGCACCTCATAGACTTATATTCTGTAGGTGCTCCTGTCATAGTCACAATAGAAATATGACACAGCCAGATAAATGTACTGACAAAGTTGGTCTGCTCGAAGGGTTTTATTAATTCTGAGTGTCTCAAGAGAGTGTTTGCCTGCAGACTATTATTGTGCATGGGGCCCCTAGCATTTCAGGTTCGGGGAAGTAGTACATGCCGGCTTATCTTTAGCTAGACGTTTTTTTTTTAGAAAGCCTTAGTAATGGGACACAGCCTTCTTCTTTATTTTCTTTTGGCAAGCAGTCAGAATTGACTATATTTGGCACTACTTTTTTTTTTTTCTTTCTCTCTCTTTAAAAAAAAATTCTTTTCTTTCCCGTCAGCCAATGCTGAAAAAGTTAGTCCTTTTCCAAGGAATTTATAAATTTCATTCAAGTGTCAAAGAGAGTCTTTGCCCAGACTACATTATTATGCACGGGGGCCCTTAGCATATCAGGTTTGGTGAAATAATATTTTCAACCCATTACATTATAGGAGGTGTTTTAAAAATGTTCCCCAAAAGGCGTTAGCTGAAAAGAGGGCAGAAATTTTTTCATCAGCGTATGTCGTCTTAATGTTTAGATTTGACTCCATATTACCCATGTTATGAATTCTGACAATCCTTATGAAAATTATTGAATAGGTCCATGCTTAGAGCCCGGACCGTGACGCGAAATTCATGACCCAGGATGCGAAATTCGCGACTGGGACGCAAAGTTCGCGTCACGGGTCGCAAAGTTCGCCGCGAAATTCACGTCGCACATCACCTGTTGTCGATAGCATACTTCAGGGCCACCAGACATGTCGCAGTACCTGTTTGAAAAAATGTGTCGAAACAGTCGTCTAGCTAGAGGTTAAGAGGTCAGTGGGAAATACAGCCGATCATTGCACCATATCACTATGTATGTTCGCAATACCTGTACAGGTATTGCGACATTGCGACAGTCTTCTCCAACTGATCTTTGGTAGAAGTTAAAAGGTCAATGGGCGAATAACCTGAAGCAAGGCATCGACTTTGACAAAATGAAGTAATTCAGTGATATGAACGACTAAATCTTATGTTTCCATATTTTATCTGATGTATCTTCTTCCAGGGCCGAAATTTTAGCATAAACAATCATCCTGCTGAGAGATTAGATACGACATGAAAAAAAATTGATGAAGATATTCCACTGAGGACAATAACACGTACAAATATTAATTACAGACAACATTTCGCTCAAATGAACAGAATAGCCACCGAAGTTCGCGGGGAATACACACAGTGGGGGAATACCCAGGTCCAGTAATTTATAGTATAAAGCGAATGAAAAAAGCCTTTTTACTAAAGCAGCAAAAGAAAAATAACCTTACCCTTATAACTAGATAGGTCTACTTGATCCCGCTATATAATCTGTTTAAAATCACAAAAACCACCCGTCCCGAACGGGTAGAACTGAATATATACTGATCGGTTAAATTGTTAATGTTAACGTGTTTTTTACAAGAGAGCGATAGAAAGAATACTGGCATGATAGATCAGATAGTTCACCAATTCGCGGCTGCCTCTGCGGCACACAACTCAGCGGATGAATATTACTTGCGAAAAGTATATATTCTCTCACAGATGCAGTCGGTCACCAGAAATGCCATCAGACCGACTAATTGTAAGACGTAAGATTTCTTGCTGTGTAAGTAAAATTTGTCAAACCCCCCAAAACGAAGTGCATAATGTCTAATTCATTTAAAACTTTGCAACATGTTATATATAATTTAAAAATCGTGGCCGTAAGCAGTTTGCAGTTTTGTTGTTATTAGAGCAGGCCACTTTGGATATGGATTTTCACAACAATGTATGTGGGCTATGCGGAAGAAACCGAGTTCGAATTCAATTACATTTTTTCAGACGGAGGCGGAATGGGTAAATTCGCTATAGTTGGCCACCTGGACAGAAAGTTACGATAAAAGAATCCACGCCGAAATAAGGGTGTTGAATTTATTTGACAAATATTTGAAAAAGAATATTAGTATAAACAAATGTTATAAAATAATCTTGTTTTCACACTACTCTTGCTGCAGTAATTGTACAGATGAAGTTAGAAAATTCGTCAAAGGATTGCAAGAGTACTGCATGAAGGTAGAATTTTCTATAGAATATGCAGAAATGTACCGCTCGTCCAGAGAGTCAGAAGAAGAATCCAAAAAGGCATTTAATAATTTCCTTGATCTTGCCAACATATCACATACCACAGTATGCCAAACCACTCTCTTCACAAAATCCAGATTCTTTTCTATGACAACAACGCTGGCACCCAAAAGAACTATGTAGATACGTTCTTTGATATCATTCGACCAGCTTGTGTGAAGGGGAGATTTGGTAAAAACTGGGTATGCTATGTTCCAGGAAAAGGTAAATTATACATTTTTTCCGCTTTTGATTACACTCCCTCCAGCACTTCAAAATAACCATAAAGGCCGCTAGCACCAAAATCCAGGAGGATGGCGAGGAAAATGGACCATTGCATTTTAGTATACCTGTATTAGGGACAGATATCGAGGTGAAACCATTTGTTGTACTGCCTTCGCTTGAAGGTGCTTTTAAGTTGCCTATCCATTCCTGTGCCATGACCAAAGTTGAAGATGGAACAAAGCAAATAATATAATATGGCAAAAGCATAGCTTTAAGAATTCAATTCCTATCCGGGTGGTTATGTCCTCCATGTAAAGCCTATTGACGTAGAACATGGGTTTGAGAGAATTTCATCGAATACAATGAGGATGAAGATACCACATTTTGTATGCAGGCCCAAAAATGTAGGTACCGTTCGGACCACAGAAGATCGTGAGGGTCGTTTTTTTTTTTTCATCTCTAGATGGAGATCATGGCCGTACGCATCGGGCCGGCAAGCCGCGACTGCCCCCCGCGCGGGGGGGGGGGGGGGCAGGGGAAGCAGATTGCCCCCCCCCCCCCCCGAAATTTGGAAAACACATTTTTTACTGAAAATTTTCATAAAATCCACTAAAAAACTGTACCAAATCCTTCAAATTCACTTTTAAAAATGCAAGGTTTGAGGCTGACAATAGAAAGACTGGGCCAGAGCTAATGAGAGTGACTGATGTTCTTCTAGCCATCTATTGGTATCAGTCTACCACCATCGAGAAGTGCTTCAGACGGTGTGGTGTTGGAGCTCCTATATCCCCGAGGCAGTGTCAGAGCAGGATGAGCCGGATCTCGTGCACATCGACTATCGGCTAGCAACGACTGACACAACTCCAGGGACATCGTTCGAAGATCTTCAACAGCATCTTCACAACAACACAGAGGGTGACCAGAGTGAAGATGAAGACGACAAGATCAGCCTCCTCCCACCACAATCAAGGGATACCACGAGTTTCAGGAGAGGATGGCAGATTGAAGGCGTTGCTGTGATGAAGGGAGCGTTGGACTTGTAGAGAGCATCGCCGATTTGGAAGAGAAAGCGTCTGCAGAGCACCACAGAGAGCGACAGGCTGCACGACAATCTTCACTACTGGACTTTTCAAGAAGATGTAGTCTTCTCAGATAACAAACCCCAACGGCTCTTTCAGAGCCACACATGACACTGAGTGAGAACGTCCCCGTCGTAGTGTCGGTAATGCGTTGTTTCTGACGTAGCTAATTCTCACATGATGAATAAAAAATAAATAAATTTAAAAAAAAAAGCTGAAGCACAAACACATTCAAATCATACACATTATGAAAGAAATCACACAGACACGTTTAAAACCAGTTTATTCAATATCTTTCAAAGCTTGAAACAAAGCTAAAACATGTAACTAAATCATTCTTTTTTTCTTTTTTTTTCATTATTCAGTGAAGGGGGAGGGGTCCAAAGTAACATTCCCATGGTCACCTCAGGCGACCTGTCTACAAAGACCACTTTTGGCGTTTCCCTTGAGCGGTCTTTATAGACAGGTTTGACTGTATTAGAACAAGTAAGATTGCAAAGGTACATTTTTTGTTCTGACCGCAAAATAAAGCAAAATCAATTACGTTTTTATTTTTTTTTTTATTTTTTTGGGGGGGGGTTGGGGTTGGGGGTTGTTTTTTTTGGGGGGGGGGTTTGGGGGGTGGTTTTTATATGAGTACAAGTGTGAGGAGGAGATTCAGAGTGTAATGTAGACCAAGTTTTATGGTAAGAATTAAAGGTAAAGTGAAATTCACCACAAACAGGGTGAGTAGTTAAAGTTTTGATCGATCTCGATCACATCAACTAATGTGACCATCCGGGGCTTAGAGCTTTAACTTGAGTAGTTGTTTTCACAAAGTAGCTTTTCTAGTAAGTCATTGCTAGTTTTGTAGCTATGATTCACACTTCGATCACAATGTAAAAAACAAAACAAAACAAAACAAAACAATAAACTGGAAGGATAACACGAAGTTGGCCGTTCAAAATGTTTGACAATAATTATTATCATAAATACATTGGTTGATAACTGAGTCCAAGATTGTTGGTTGTTCATAAACCCTTCCCCTTTGCTTTCTTGCCTTTCCCCTTGTTTCGCCTCAGAGTTGTGCAACAAGCTTGATAACACTGTCGAGTGGTAGTCTTTCGTGAGGATCATGACTGAGGCATTCTTGCCAATGTCTTTGAGAGAATTTTGTTAAGATGTTCGCCCATTAGGTAGATGAGACGGCCAATCTGGTAGAGGTCCGTAGCCGTTGTGGTGCAAGCATTTTCGAAGATGAGTTCGGGTGCATATTGAATCGACAGTGGATCGTTGTTGTAAATGTCTTTGTCCATCTGGTCGAAGTCGTATCTGGAAGAGAGATACGTGGTTGATGCGTTACCGAGGTCGATGAGGTATCCGTTATAGGTGTCATGACCAGTTTTCTTTATGATCACGTTGTCACTCTTGATATCATTATGGAGTACATGCATGGCATGGAGAGCCTTTAGACCGGTCAGGATGTCTTGAAGAACGGTCTTAGCATGATGCTTTTTGATCTGGTGAGCGACTTCAGGTGATGTCCAGGATTTGAGTGTGGTTACCTGGTAGGTGATGTCATCGCCCAGGAACTCCATGACGATGGCATGTCTATCTACCGGTAGAGTTCCACTTCCAAGAACATTAGGGAAGCACCCAGAGCCCCGGAAAAGCTGTAATGATGCAGGGAAAGGGGAAATTTATTATTGTCATATATTTTAGATAAGTCATGGAATCATACTAATCAGTATATGTGACCAGTAATTGCAGAACATTTAACATTAGACATTTCAAGGCCAATTTATAGACAGGCTTTATTTACACACTGTGAATTTGTTCCAATATTTTAACTATTTAGAGAATATGAAAGCATACCAGACAATATTTAGAATTTGCAGTTAACAAATTTTGGTAAAATTGTCGAAAATGTGAAATGAGTCTTATCCAGTGGCATTTCAGTCCATTGTATTGATGTGTTTGTGTAATTATCATTTTTATTCTTACTTTCAAGAGCCGTGCTTCTAGGATAGCCTCTTGCTTTTTCGCATCGAAGTCAAATTCGTCATCAGGGTCGTCGTTTAAAACTTTGATCGCAACATTCTTCCTCCCCTGACATCATCTGCCTTTCGGCTCGAAGGCGTACACCATCCCGAAGGTACCACTCCCAAGAGTGACAACATGTTGCCGACTATCGAATACGGGGTCGTATGCGTCTTCGATGTTGATGCAAGAGTTTGGTGTGGTCTTTCGGAGGAGAGCAAGTTGATGAACGCTCAGGGCTTGAAAGTCGGCACTAGCGGTTTCTTTTAGGAGTCTAGAATATGAGAACATAAAAGTTGTGAGAAATTTATCTTCAATAAATGATTATACGATCTGGGCGGACCCTCTTGCATTAAAAGTTGCGATTAAACGAATCTCAAAATATTAAACGCAACTTGATTTTCAACCAATCAGGACCGAATATGTGGTACTTGTATTGATAGCAACTTTTCATGCAAGAGGCCCCAGAAATTGATCTCGAAAAGTATTTTATGATAATTACAAGGAAAGGGTTTTTTAACTTTGAATTTTTACAATCTTTCCTTAAGGTCATATCTAAAGACTAGAGATCAGGGGAGCAGTTTCATGGAGAGTTTTGTCAGTGATTTTCACTGACAACTGTTATAAGCTACTGAAAATCCTCACATCTAATTGGCTGAGAGCAAATTAGTCACTGACAAGATTCTTCATGAAACGCTCCCCAGAGATCATTTTCATGCCTTGGTAATTTGACTACTCTGCGATACATTATGATTTCCCTTACCAAAAGGTAAATAATAACATGTTAATATTTTTATCTCCAAAATTAACACTTCTTTTTCATACATTGATGATTATGCTACTTGTGGAAATGAATTTTGAATATTGTGTTTTTACTGGTCAAATAACATTTCTAGAGGATACCTTCCCAGCTCCATTCCAGCTTTCTCTTCATACTTTTAGCCTCTTCATATGAAGGCAGCCAGAGACCTATATTGTAAAAATCAATACAACAGCATCGAATTTCTAGATGGCCATCGAGAATGTACATTATAATCAAGATAATGATCAAAAGCGACGGAGCAGGATTACTCAATACTGCTTACTTTGTCTGTAAGAAGGCCTTTCGCAAATAGTTGATTTTTTTCACTGTACTTGCAAAAATATTTCAGCAATAGAAATAAACATATAGATATCTGTACAGCGTTCAAAAAGATGAATAGTAGCAGGGTCACTAAATTTCCACAACATAAAAACAAACATAAAATACAACCCCCAAAAATATGAAGAACATCAAAATAGAACAAAATAGGAAGGAATGCATAATGTCATCGTGAGGAAAGCCAACATCAGAAAACAATAAACAGTCTTAAAAGGCTGCTCCCAACATATAACATAAATCGAAACAGTTACGGATTAATGAATTTGTAAACAAAAGTAAATATTTATTTCGAATCTAAATCCATAAATCAAAGAGAAGAGATGAAATCTATTACAATAACAATATTGTTATATTGTTTTTGAAATTGGGAGGAGAAAATTCATGTAATCGTTAGACAAAATATCACATGAAGTGCATTATGAGAATTGCGCTTACGAGTAAATTTTAAAGATCTTCCGTGGTACGCAGGTCGAGAAATAAAGACCAAATACTATCAAAATTCAGGAATTTAATTTCCTTTTCCAATTTGAAGAACGTATTAAGTTCTAATTTTATTTTATTTTTTTTTTGACCATCTCGGACAGATTCCCCCCAAATCAAATTTCTTTTCAAGACTGGAGAATACTAACTTGATGCGGGCGTCCCTCTCTGCTTGGAGCTGATTGGCCAGATCAAGGTTGCGTTTGAATTCTGAAGCCTCAGACTGTAAGAAAAGAAAAGGGCTAATTGCACTAAAACATATTCCTCTGAAGTTAAAAACAATGGATGAAACTTACAATTTTCATATTTTTCGGATAACTGCATTTCATACTCTGGGTTAAGTACCCATATCTTATCATCAGTATCTTCTATACCCTATATTCTTTTTATTCTTTTTCCTTCTTCAAAAAGGTTCATTATCATCCTTCATAAAGTCACCGGCTAGAGATAGTTATATCCTTACTTCAAGATTCTTTTTATCCGCTGCCAAGGTGATCAGTTGCTGGTGGGAAGATTCGAGCTTGCTTTTGTTCCTGAAAGTTTCAGTCTGTCAAATTAAAAATATTTTTAAAAATTGGTAAGTTTTACATGATATGACCAGAGGTATATAAATAAATATTTGCATCAAACGTGATTTAAGCATTCAACGGTGAATTATGGAACTTATGCCTATTGTCGAATCTAAAATTTATTTTCATCAAACGGTCCAGTAATTGGTTAAAATGCATGATGGACCTGCCAAATAACATCAGTTGGCTGAAGTATAAGTTAAATTTAGCAAAAATGAAATATATAGACTGAAATAGTTTCTTACCTTCAACTTTTTCGTATCGAGCTGAACTTTTTAAAGATTCTTGTTAGCTGTTTGGAGATCTGATTCCAATATGGAAGTTTTGATCTATATGTGGAGGGAGGAGAGAGAGAAAAAAAAAGAGAGGCAGAGACAAAGAGAAGGAATTCGATGATGGGCAGAGAAGAGAGACATAGGGGGACGAGAGAACGGTAGAGAGAGACAGCAAGAGAGAGTGAGGGAGAGAGATGAGAAAGTATTTTTTATTGGATTCATCCTCACTCTAACTGCGTGGAGATAATTGTTTTGTTTTCAATTTTTTAAGCTTTGCATTATTTCCCTTGTACTTATTATGCATGCCCACTTCAGATTCCATGGTAAATTGAATAAAACATTTTTGAAAGTAAAATTTATTGCGACTGAGTATTATAGATTCCTCGAACTCCCATGTCTTAATGAAAAAGGTTTACCTTGTATTCAGCCAGTTTCTTTTCAATATCAGCTACCGTCTTGAAAAGATTTGTTGGCTTTTGTTTCCTCTTCTTTCTACAACAACAAAATTAAACAGAAAATAACAAGGAAATACATAAATTCCTGGAAAATATCACTTTTTCTTTATCAATAAATATATTCTTTCGCTTTATGTTTTCATTTTTCATTTTTCATTTTGCTTTTTTTTTTATTCACTTGGTGAATGCAATTTGAATTCATTCCACAAAGCACTTTTTATTCCTCGGGGATAATCTTAAAGCAATATTACGAAGAGG
>JAPZVO010000221.1:25000-59777 GCA_029962745.1 Echinometra lucunter | reverse complement strand
AAGGACAGGTTATTTTGAAATGATGGTACTTACCATTCCCACAAGTTGTCATCACACTGCAGAAGATTAATGCGTACAAGAAGTAGATACATGTAGTATAAGAGTCCCGTTCAAGGCTATAAAGATTAAAAAAAAAAAAAAAAAATCCTCTATCACTTTCAGGATACATGATTAAATTGTGCTATCAAGGATACGTAAATTTTGAAATGATGATACTAATCATTCCGACAAGTAGACACATGATAACACATTCTCACATGATCGAAGTGCCATTGAAATTGTTTTTTTTTAAAGATAAAATGTATGAAGAAGGGCATGAAGGGAGTGAGAAAAAACAAAGAACGATAATGAGACAATATTCTCAACAAAGACATGTAGTACGCACAGCTACAAGAAGCGGAACAAGATTGTATGAGTCAGTTAATGACTTAGTTCTTTCTGTCCCAATTACCTCAAGAGCAAAATTCAGGTTTATGAAACCCAATTTCTAAATATTAGATGATGGATCTTTTCATGAAAAAAGTTTGGATCATTCTTTCCAAGAACTGAGGCTAATTTTACAAGTTCTGTGTGTACTATTTCAATTACGCATTTACTATTTTTTCAACTTCTTTATTTCCACATCATATTGTGATTATTTTAGGGAATGGCACATTCAAACAACGCATACAAAATTAGGGTAGAGGCAAAACAGATAAGTTTTTGTGGAAACTATTTATATACCCAGGCATTTCTGACAAAAATATCTTTTTGTTCAACTTCTCAGAATAAATGAGAACATAGTGTTTGTTCACAGGGGCGAATCCAGGATGTTTTTAAAACAGATATATGGCGCCATACAAATGCTGTAAATCATCATCATCATCATCATACTATTCTTTTGAAAGAATAGTCATGGACAAAATATTGCAAATATATATCCCGAAAAAATCTTGAAATTTAAACCCTGTCCTTCTTCCAGTACACGAATTTTATACGTATTTTCCCTAATCTAAAAATCATAAACATACAAAAGCACAATGCATTGTATATCATTAGAAACTTCCATAAGCTCTCCAGGTAATACGCTCTGCGTATATCAGTATGATTGCAATACAGTAGAAGTAAGGTTAAAACAAACAAACAAAAAAGAAAACGACAGAATAAAATAAAAACACCAGGAAACAATCGAAGAAATGATGACGATGCAGTCAGCGTCAATGAAACGAAATCGAGGAATACTCCAGAGCTCTCATTGTAAATGTTTTTTTTTTTTCTCAAGGCAGTAATCCATGTAAGGGAGAAGAATATGATTAAATGAAATGGATACTGTTGAGAACAAAGAATAAGATAAATTTACAGAGGAAAAAATGCCAAAAGCATATGAACAAGCATAAAAACAATTAGAAAATATTTAACACAAAATAGGGATGTGAGTAAATGAATTGAAATGGATTCTGGCGTAAGTGATTTTACACACTTTTGTAAGTTTGATATTAAATCTGTTTCAACAGACTCGGATAATATAACTGGCGAAGTGAATGACAAAATTATAAAATGCTCATCATGTTCATTTTACTTAATTTTTGGGTGTGCTTATTGATGATAATTCAACTTGAAAAATGCATAGATAACTAAAACTATCTCTCCAGAAGTGGACACAAGTATTATTTCTGGGCTGTTGATAAAACTTTTATTTCTTTCACTTTTAGACATAAAGCACCACTTATATGGAATTCCTTACCAAATTAAATTACGGCAATCATCTTTTATAATAGCTTCAAGAGGAAATTAAAGAAATTGTTCTCATTTTCTGACTTCTCGCCCTGAAGTTATGATATTTGTTTCCAAACTTTGTCTAGGGTTGTTCAGCTTTTATATATATTTTTACACATCTTTTTTTTTACTTTTGTTGATGTTTTTACATGTTAATATAAGCTGTTTGTTATATTTCTTTTAATACTCTTGACTCTCTATTTTCTATAAAGGGACTGTCCTGACAAGACCATCTGGTCTTGATTCCATGAAAAGAATACACGAATCTGCTTTGTACATGTATTTCTATTCATTCAGACTGTTAAGGAATTATTTGTATATGTATGTTTTTTTTTATCAGAAGTGAATGAAAATTGAATTGAATTGAATTAAAATGTACTGGAAATAACTTCTTTCGAGAAAATTCTTCCAAGTTCCAAGTAGAATAATTGATAATTGTATGTTTTTTTTTATCAGAAGTGAATGAAAATTGAATTGAATTGAATTGAATTAAAATGTACTGGAAATAACTTCTTTCCAGAAAATTCTTCCAAGTTCCAAGTAGAATAATTGATAATTGTTGCAAAATTTAACACTGCAAAAATGTCAGATTTTATATCAGACGGATTAATTTGCAGAAGTACAATATGGTTTTCCTGCTCTTAGTCTTCCCAAGGATTATCTATAAGCATTTTATCTTCCTAAACCAATCTGTGTGCATAACTTAACATATTGATCTTTGTTGGTATCGTTGTGAAACGAATGTCTATAATGGTATACTAGGCATTTTTGTCCAATTGTCCGTTTCGTTTTGGATTGAGATTTTCAGTAACTTAGTGTTCTGGTACAAGCAAGAAGTAGACCAATTTCGTGATTACTCGATGACCATATATGACACTATCATTTGAATGTTGAATGGTACATGGATATGAATATGATATTGCTATACCTATTGGTATTCAGTTGTCAGTTTTGGTTTCATATCAGATATTTCAAAAGTCAGTGTTGAAAGAATGATATATTATTTCATATCGTATTTTACATATTTTGCATTTAATATCAGTGTTATGGAAAAATACTGATATGTTTTGATCAAAAAGACCTTGCAAAGGAGGATGCGCGGCACAATCATTATCCAGGAAATATAATATGTGTGTGAATAATTTGGTTATGGAAGTAAATTCCAATATATTCACCAAACTGACAAGAAGGAATTCTTAACACACTTATTATATTTTGCTGGATAATGATTGTGGCGCCCATCCTCATTGGCAACGTCTTGGCAACGGCAAACAGAAATCTATCTTCTCTGGGTTTGGTTATTTTCCTCCGCTCTTTTCTGAATACGTTATGGCTATTATTCCCTTGCGAAAAGTATATACAAACTCTGTAAACAGGATGGAGAGGAAAATTATGAAAGAATATCATTATTTCGTTCACTGACATACCCCCACCCCCAGTATGGTGATTTGTTTCCTTTGGTCTTTTTTTCTTCTCCATTGTTTCATACATGACCGGGTCAGGATATCTACTACTCTCAGAACAGGAAAAAGGACAAATTCTCCCCTTGAAAAATATACCCATATTGGTCGACACCACTTAATAGTTACAAACGAAAAATAAAAAAATACGAAAAGTTTTTAACTCACAAATTCATACGCAATTTAGCTATGTTGCAATACTTATGGGAAGGGAGTGTATGTGTTAGTCATTTTAATCAAATTTATGCTAATTTATGCATAAAGCATACGCCTATATACATATGGATACAGCAGATACATGCACATGTTGAGGTTGTTGGGGGAGATCACACCTGTCTCCCCATGAGTTTTTGAGAATGACTCTCAACGGAAACTCAAGGCTGACAGTCATCTCACTCTACAGTCCAACAGAGGTGCATGGACAGTGATGAGAATGCTGAGGAGTTACACGAAGAAGTGCGCATGGGGCCGTCAACACCACAGCAGCTCAAAACATCATTCTTGTTTTGGACGACTTCAACGAACATCTGAGCAAGGAGAGGAATGAGGATCACTGATGATACTTTCATGATAATACTAATCGAAATAGGAGACTACTGAGGGACTTCCTGTTGGAGGCGAACCTGGAGGCAACCAATCTGAGGTTCAGGAATAAAGGGGAAGATTTGGACCTACATCTCTGATATGCATCTGACCAAATCCCAGAATGATTTCATTCTGGTGAGGAGGAAGTGGAAGAATAGTGTTCTGGACACAGAGCCCTACAATTACTTCGGTTCATTAGGCAGTGATCACCGGCGTGTTATGAGTGAGACCCAGGTAAGTAGAACAAAGAGCAAGACTAAGCCCCGGAAAATTGCCTATGATTGGGGAGCATGATTCAAGGAAGATCAGGAGCTACATATGAAATACATAGTGGAAGTGAGGAGCAGGTACAATGCTCTGTGTGGAGAGGATGAGGATATGCGAGTTTTCAGGCTAGTATAGAGAGTGTAACAAGACCCAAGAGTGTGTGCAGTCAGAGAACACCTGAGAACTTCTATGGTCGAGTTCCATGCTCATCTTTTGGAGGAGAGGAAGATGTTGAGGTTAGGAAGGAAGAAGTCTATGCCTGCTACACTGAAGCCAGGGAGGAGGTGCTGACTGAGAGGATAAAGAGAGTTGGGAGAGCAGCAGACAGGTGTGAGTGTAAGGAGAGCTGGACGATCATCAACGAGATCACGAGGAGGAAGAGAGGAGATCCAAGGAACAGGCCCTGAGGATAGGAAATGGAAATGCCTGGACCATTTTAAGACCTTACTAGGACAACCTCCTCCCACCGCCCAGAACACCAGGGTGATCAGGCAGCTCTTCAAGGGAATGGATATCGAGATAGGGCCCTTTACCGGTGAGGAGCTTAAGAGAGCCAGGGGAAATCAAGGAAGGTAACGGCGTATGGAGAGTCCGGAGTGGCACCGGAGGTGATGAAGAGATGAGAGTTTGGTGATATCATCCTGGAGTTCCTGAGTTCTGTAATCAGGCAATCAGGCACAGGTGTTTTCCCAGATCAATGGAGGATTAGTAACATAAGTATCAAAGAAATGTGACCTCACTATCATCAACAACTACAGGGGCATCTCACTGACGTCACTTGTTAAGGTTCGGGATGATTCTGAACCGTAAACACCCGGAGATTGAGAGGAACTTAGAGACAACCAGAATGGCTTCAGAGAGGGAAGATCCACCAACGTGTAACATTCTAATGCTTAGGAGGATTCTTGAGGGTGCCAGAGCAAAGAGCTTCTCTGCTGTCATGATGTTCAATGACTTCAGGATGGCCTTGGATTCTGTGGACCAAAACTGCCTGATGAAGATCTTACGGACTTATGGAATCCCCAAGAAGATAGTTCAACTGATATCCCTGCTACACACAAACACCAGAGCCCGGGTCATCACACCTGATGGGATGGCAGAGTTCTTTGAGATACTGGCTGGAGTACTCCAGAGTCCAGTGTGATACATTCACTGTAACTCCGACTCGGAGCAGGAGAGTTGAGTTTATGAAGATCTCAGATGCTGTGTTTGCTGACGACGTTTATTCACCAAGAATGTTTTTTTAACATTCGTGCATTTGCTACTTGATGTAAGAAAGAATCTAAATATATCTGCGTCAATAAAATGATAAGATGGAACTGGTAAAGTAAAACCAAGGTTACATGCTTTCTTCCATTTTTAGTAACAGTATTGAAGAAGACTGAAACAATAAGACTCAGTTATATACATTAATATCAATTACATAGACAAGGTTAGTTTTTATTCATTTCCATTCCAATAGAAAATGCTTAGCTTTTCAGTACGAAATTTACGTTATTATACATAACGATGACACTAGAGACCTTAAAATGCGTTGGAATGACGTAATGAAGAGTTCCTATTCTAGAAATCAAGTTTGAAGACAACCCCCCTCATCATACTCATGGGTATTAGGTCGGCAAGTTTGAGTGCAGAAATAAAGTAAGAAGTTTTTATTTGAATAATACTTCAATGAACACCGCAAACATAAAATGCTATAATATACAAATGAGCGATTCCACCAAAAAGTGGACACAGTGCAAATTGCTTTTTCGTAGTGAATGTTTCGGATGTAACCTATACTTGGAAAGACTGAGACGATATTCGCAGCCATTCTCTTTTTTAATGTTTTTTTTTTCTGTTGGTAATGGGCCCTTTTTGCTAATTTATGAAGGCAGTCTACACTTCTTTGGACTATTTCCCCAAATAAGCAAAAAAATTGCGCATTACAAAAAGAAAAGAAAATATAAATAAAAGAGAATGGCTGCGAATATCCTCTTTCCAGGTATGGGTCAAATCCGAAACATTCATTACAATTGAAAAAAAAAACACTTTTCATTCTAAATCATACATTGATGCACAATTCCTTATGATTTTAGAACGCATATGTAGACAGAAATTATTATGATGGCTGGCCGGCCACGCCGGCCTTCAGGGGCAGAAAATGAGGTTCGGTGTAAAAATGTCAGAGGTAAAAATGCCAGAGGAAAAAATGTCAGAGGTAAAAATGTCAGAGGTAAAAATGTCAAAGGTAAAAATGTCAGAGGAAAAAATGTCAGAGGAAAAAATGTCAGAGGTAAAAATGTCAGTGGTAAAAATGTCAGAGGAAAAAAGTGTCAGAGGTAAAAATGTCAGAGATAAAAATGTCAGAGGTACAAATGCCAGAGGAAAAAATGTCAGAGGTAAAAATGTCAGAGGTAAAAATGTCAAAGGTAAAAATGTCAGTGGTAAAAATGTCAGAGGTAAAAATGTCAGAGGAAAAAAATGTCAGAGGTAAAAATGTCAGAGGTAAAAATGTCAGAGATAAAAATGTCAGAGGTACAAATGCCAGAGGAAAAAATGTCAGAGGTAAAAATGTCAGAGGTAAAAATGTCAAAGGTAAAAATGTCAGTGGTAAAAATGTCAGAGGTAAAAATGTCAGTGGTAAAAATGTCAGAGGAAAAAAATGTCAGAGGTAAAAATGTCAGAGGTACAAATGTCAGAGATAAAAATGTCAGAGATACAAATGTCAGAGGAAAAAATGTCAGAGGTAACAATGTCAGAGGTAAAAATGTCAGGGGAAAAAATGTCAGAGGTAAATATGTCAGACATAAAAATGTCAGAGATAAAAATGTCAGCGTATGAAGAGGAATGTGCATGTTAAAATCGCGCAGTCGTGTGGAATGTGTATGGTCAGCTACTTGTGTTACTAACCCAGTTTTTTCCCACCATCGTTTTTACAATGCCCTTCCCCGCGGTGAAAACGAGGGCAATGCGCGCATTCCAGAACGTTCACCCCGCCAACACCATAACCGTTATTTCCAAATGGCCAAGACAAGGGCATTCAAGTATAGACACAGTATGTTTACAGAAAATATTTGAATATATCCCACTCCCCATAATTTCTATAATTCAGTATTCGTACCTGAAACATGTCACTTAAACATTTCCAAAGCTGGCATACCTCTGACATTATTTTTTTACCTCTGACATTTTTACCTCTGACATTTTACTTCTGACATTTTTACCTCTGACATTTTCAACCTGTGACATTTTTTCCTCTGACATTTTTACCTCTGATATTTTTACCTGACACTTTTACCTCTGACATTTTTACCTCTGACATTTTTGGTGACAACCCACTTCACCGAAGGCCCGCGAGGCCGAAAATAACGAATTGTAATCTATAATATCACACCGCTCTGACCAATACCTGTGCCAGAAGGAAGTTTAAATAAGTATTAAAGGGCAGCGAATGTTTTTTTATTGAAGGTATAGAACATCCGGAAACGAGGACTACACATGCTGAAGGAGACATAATTATTTTATATACCGATAGTGCATTATTTGTAATGAAGGAAAATACAATACGAGAAAAGTCGGCCTCGCGGGCATTCGGCCAAGTGGTCGGACCCCACATTGGTACCTCTGATATTTTTACCTCTGACATTTTTACCTCTGACATTTTTACCTCTGACATTTTAACCTCTGACATTTTTACCTCTGACATTTTTACCTCTGACATTTGTACCTCTGACATATTTACCTCTGACATTTTTACCTCTGACATTCTTTCCTCTGACATTTTTACCTCTGACATTTTTACCTCTGACATTTTTTCCTCTGACATTTTTACCTCTGACATTTTTACCTCTGACATTTTTACCTCTGACATTTTTACCTCTGACATTTTTACCTCTGACATTTTTTCTTCTGACATTTTTACCTCTGACATTTTTATCTGGCACCGAAAATGAGATGTCTCCTCATGTAAATCATATGATAATGTTTTACTTTATCTGTGTTCGAAATATGGTGTTTTGAATTACAAAATAGATGTAAACTGAGTGCTTTCTGATTAAAATATATATATTTTTAAAAATAGTCCTCATTTTATCAAAATGGACCCCTATTCTATGGGGTATCTAGTGGTATGGGGTCGTATTGCGCTTTATTGCGTCCCCGTAAAAACTATCGGTATAGGGACGTAGGGTTAAGGTTATGGGGACATTTTGATGTCATAGAACAAAAGAATGTCCCCATAGCAATGTGTTTATAGAAATATATGATTATACATATATATATATATATATATATATATATGTATATATATATAGTGAAAGAAAACATATATAATGAACCTGACGTAGCTCTCGATCATGAGCTACGTCAGCTTCATTCTTAATGTTTTCTTTCACTGTGTGCTAAAATGAAGTACACCACACGTTTTGCGAGGGGACATCTTCCTTTATATATAGATATATTGTAGCCAAACAGCCTTTTATTTCTCAGGCCCCGAGGCCGTTTGACCGAAATATACAGTCAGTTGGTGCAGATGATCAAATTCAGATTTATAGGTGCTCCACAATGACCATGCTTACTCTCACGACCATGTCACTTTCTGTAAGACCGCACGACCATATGTCACTTTCTCCAAAGACCGCACGACCATGTTTGGTTTTCTTTCCCTTGGTTTATAAACGAAAACCATGCATGGTTCTCACTTTTTCACTTCTTACTTCAAATTCTCCAAAACCATGCGACCATGCTTCACTTTTCTTTTTAGACGATCAAAATGAGGAGACAGCAGGCTTTCATGAACGGTTTTGGTAATTTACTTCTGCATTACTAATACTGCTTTCACACCTAGGTACGGTCGCTGCGACCGTACCAAGCGACCGATCGGACGTGCTTTCACACCGCCGTCAAAATTTGGTCAGGCCCAGAGCGATCGGTCGCTGTATAGCTGACCTAGCCGGAAGCGGAAGTAGAGATAGTGCGTAGGCATGTATGGGGGGTGATTGCATTTCGATCGGTCGCTGAGTACGATGTGCTTTCACATCAAGCTTGCATCGGTCGCGATCGGTCGCTGAAGTACCTCAGCGACCGTACTCAGCGACCGATCGTTTTTGACCAAAACGATCGGTCGCTGAGTACGATGAAATGCTTTCACACTATGATTTCATCGGTCGCTGGGTACGGTCGCAGCGACCGTACCTTGGTTTGGAAGCAGTATAAGTTTCTGATTTTTCCTGTCGCAGTAGGTTCTATAGATACATGCTTATCCACAAAATTCAGCAGCCAAGATTTCCGTCTGGTTTAATAAACAAGATTGGCAAATCAAAGTGCTGTGGCAAGGTCTACTAGATGATACAGTGATCGATAATTGGGAAACCCAATCCGACGAAAATTCTGTTGTTGTTGTTGTGGTAGGTGGTGGTGTGTCGACAAACTTGTGTCCTGTGCACCAGGCGCTATACAGAGATTCTTCTGGTCACTTCCGGTAAAAGTTTCCTTCAATTCCTATACAATAAAAACTCTATTACTGGTTCTTGCCTAATGATAAAGAAAATGAACCAAGTCCCTAAACTCATGGGAATCGTATACTTAGAGAAGTTTGTATTACTAGTAATTAATATGTACACGTAGTCTAGACTTTCATTCTTGTGTCTCTAATATATGTCAGGATATGATCATAGTTGTGGGAGTTGTATAGTAAATTCTTTGTTGTCATATGATCATTAGTGTAGTTTCAGTTTTGTAGGGAAGACCGTTGTAGCGAATATTCTGGAAATGTTAAGAGAAAATGGGCCATGTCATCACGAATCTGACAAACGTCACAAAAGCCAGTGGGGTGCCTCCCCACCTTTTTGATAGAAGTCCAAGTCGCAATCTGTGGAGTTGAACATCTTTGTAACGAGTTGTTTTCCACATTAGGGACTGGAAAGAGACATGTGGTATTACTACTTCACAAGTAGATGGAGCCTCCTTCACCCACAGCTGCTGCCAAGTCCGGATCAGTTCTTGCCTGAGTTCAAACTTGACCTCTGAGACTGTTCTGGGAAGGCAAATATCTGGTTTGGGTTTCTTAGTTGCCTGTTTGGCCAAGAAATCAGCCGTGTCATTTCCTTTGATACCACAATGGCTTGGTATCCATTTAAATGAGGCGTTGCATCCCATCACATAGAGAGAATTTAGCAAGAGTCTGATATCACAAACAATTTTGTTTGAGGGATTTAACTGGGAGAGAAGAGCAATGACGCTTTGGCCATCTGTGAAAATACCTGAGTATATTGGCTGGACTATCTCTATCCATTCCAACGCTAAGAGGATTGCCATAAGTTCTGGTGTCAGGAGGTTCCATCATCCAACCTATAATTCCTAGAATATCTGAAAAAAGGTATGTAAACACTGCATCGAACAGCCTTTGTAGTTGGCTCAAGGGACCCATCAGGCAGATATAGTTGGCTGACAGTACTGCCAGTACGGGAAAAGGATTGTGCAGAGGGAACATAACTAGTTGTGTTGGGTCTACTTTGCTCTCAAAAGGAGTATGAGGGACATTCTGGTCTCATTTTTCCTTGAAATAATGCTTCTGCAAATCATCTTCCCTGAAGCTTTAGTTAAGGTGGGTAGAGTGAGGTGTCAGCTTCCGATGATAACTGGCAAACGTAATCTCTACGAAGACTTAAAGGCGGTTCTCCACATTCAGCCCGAAGTTTCGAGTGTGCTGTACCATATGGTGCCCCCGAGCAAACTCTCAGGGCCTTATACTGTATGGAGTCTAGTTGTTTACAGTGTATATCAGCTGCTGAGCTCAAAGCTTCACTGCCATATTCAAGGATAGCTTTAACAATCATTTTGTACAAATGGAGGAGGGTCTTAAAAATAACACCCAATATTGTACGACGAAAAATCTAGTAACACGATTTCAGGCCGTACTTACACTTTAAGGTTAATTTTCTTTCAGTAAACAAGAAAAATAAGTAATCTCTTCTTTGGTAAACAAAACAACAAAAAACTGTAACTTTGCTGGCCCCAGCAATGTTTTATAACCTAAAAACAAGCGCTGACTCTAGTTTCTTAGTGAATCGATTAAAACATTTACTCGAACTGCTATGTACGATTAAATATTCTTTCTGATTGGTTCAAAATAACATTTTGGTCACTTTTTTCTGCTCTAAAAATATAATTCTAGGCAAGTACGAAACAATATTTCGTTACAATATATATATATATATTTCAGTGCTGAAACATTCAGTTATAAATGAGTGATGTTATACTACCTGAATTTCACTTTTCCCATATATTTTTTGCTTTGTACATAAAAAATGCCCCTATTGCCTATGGTGAGCATTTTTAAAGATGGCCCACACGACCCTCAAAGATAGAATCTGAGATGTGTCTACATCTAAATCTTGTGATAGTGTCTTAATACACTGTGAGCCAAATTTTGTACTTTTATTTCAAGACAGATGTAAACTGGGGGCTATTTTCGATTTTTCTTAAAAAATAGCCCCCATTTTATCAAATTGCGCCCATAAATTGTATATATAAAACATTCAACCCTGAAGCATCAGAATATAGATTATTGATGCTTATTATAAACAAAAATCACTTGTCACATTTTGTCTGGGCTGTGTTCCTACAAAACAATGCCCCCATTGTGACAATTTTTAAAAATGGCCCCCTCGGCCCCCAAGGGCAGAATCTGAGGTGTCTCCACATCTAAATCTTGTCATAATGTATAAATCTACCTGTGTGCCGAATCTGGTGCTTTTTAGACGTAAGCTAGGGTCTATTTTCGATTTTTTTTAGAAATAGCCCCTTTTATCAAATTATATATATCATGTTTTCAGAAATATTTATGTCCTGAAACATTAGAATATAGATTACTGATGTCGTATTATCTAAAATTACTTTTTCACAGTATATTTTCAACTGTGTATGAAGAAAAAGCGCCCCTATGTGACCACTTTTTAAAGGTGGCCCCCACGGCCCCCATGGGCAGAATTTGAGATGTCTCCTCCTCTGAATTTATTTATATAGGTTTTCCCAGCCGAATTCGTCAAAACAGCATTCAATTTCATGATCAAGCATTCAAATTCAAGCAATTTTTAGTCCATCAATTTTCCAGTGCTTCCGTTTAACTCCTTTTGCATTCAATTCTTCTTTTAGACAGTGGAATTAGTAATATTATCATTCAAATTAAATGTAATTCGATTCAACTTGGTAATGAATAACCGTCATGCAATTTCGCCAAGTCTGAGAGGAAGAAGAAATTCCTTGCTGAATTGCGGTTTCATTTTCTGTAGGCAATCTGTGGGCAATTACTTTCGCACTTACGCCATTCAGTTAGAACAACGTAAGTGGTCTCTATCTCTTTTTCATTTTCAATTTTATTCTCTTTAATTCTTTATTTCTCTTCTGTCATTATATATTTAACATTCACATTTCTTCTTTTTTTTTCAGTTTATATGTCATTATTCTTTTATCCTCAGTGGTCTTATTCTTTATCTCTGCATACAATTCAGTATAAAAAGCATGTAAACACAGTAGCTGAGGAGGTGCACGATGGGGCCGTACCAACCCCCCCCCCCCCGTGGATCGGCGAGGAAAAAAAAAAAAATCTTAAAAATGAAGAAAAAAATCCGATCGCGTCCACTTCACATAACTTACCCTACCCCTACCCTGCGAAATGAAAGTAAAACGTAGATATGCCACTTCTCATATAAGTTACCCATAATACTGAATTTCAGTGTGCAGAAAATGCCCCCCCACCACACTCACACCCTCGCCTTGGCCCTCCTATATGCCACTTCTCATATAAGTTACCCCTAATACTGATTCTAGTGTGCAGAAACATTTTCATGCACAAATTTTCAAAAATCTCCCTACCGACCCCCCCCCCCCCTTTACACACTCTCCCCCAATTCGGTCACTTCGCTCCCGCGCCTTGCCCCCCCCCCCCATGCCACTTCTCATATAAGTTACCCCTAATACTGTTTCTAGTGTGCAATTTTAGTGTACACAAAATGTCATTTTCATTCTCGAATTTTCAAATATCTCCCTACCCCCCCCCCCCGCCCCGCTCTTTCGCTTCGCTCCCTCGCCTTGGCCCCCCTGTTGAAAATTCCTGGCTACGCCAGTGCCTGTCAAACGTGGTCATGGTTTATTTTGTTGTGATCCTTATTTGCATATTTGTGAGGGGGTTTCTTTTCATATTTCTTTTTTTTTTTTCCACCTGCTATATCGTTGATTGCGATAAGGTTACGAAGATGGGCGGGAAACCTATATTACATATATCTACATGTGTGCCAAATTTGGTTCCATTAACCCAAAATGCGCAATTGGTCGGCTATGCTGCCCACTAAAAGATTGAAAGACACACCAAGGAAACCTGAGCATCTCCTATTAAAGTTGATAGAGAAGGATTGGCAATTTTGTGTCACATTTGGTTCCATTATCCCAAAGTGCACAATTCGGGTATATTTTGTCATTATGCCGCTCCACTATAGGCAGTGATAGGTATGTAGTGCGGGGAGTCCGAGGTCACAGTATTACAGTAAAAAAAGTTGCTTATGATGTCGTATTTATCATTACGCTTGTTTTTTAATTTTATATTACATCTTGAACAATATTCCTGGGGTGGTATTCTGAACACCGTTTTAACTGTGTTTTAAGTTCTGTTGTAACTTCTGTTTTAAGTCACCGACTTACAACACCACTAAAACAGTCTTTAAAGCTGCTATTCATAGGTTTTGAATATGCTCGAATTTCATATCAAAATAAAGTTTATGGTGCACAAATCACTATGAAACCGATTGAAACTTTTGAAAAGTAAGTGGGAAACAAATATTGCCTGTCACAAATCGATAAAACGGACCCCCAATGCTGCCTGTGCATACGTTGCCCAACACGATGCGAAATCCGTGACGTCATCGTATGGGCAATAGCCAGTGATGTGGTGTGTTGTGAATGTGGTGAATGTGATGTGTCGTGTCCGAGGGAGTGATTGAAACGACGTTTCTGCATTGTTTGTATGAATTCATTATTCTGTGAATGTT
Source organism: Echinometra lucunter (assembly GCA_029962745.1). Lineage (NCBI taxonomy): Eukaryota > Metazoa > Echinodermata > Echinoidea > Camarodonta > Echinometridae > Echinometra > Echinometra lucunter. The sequence goes on along the minus strand of JAPZVO010000221.1, from coordinate 45,685 downwards.
TTCAAAGTATGTTTCAACCATTCTATTTAACATTATTCATATAATAATGTCGGAGAAATTCTACAATTTAATTATGACTCTTTGCAATTACAAAGGGGAAAAAATCCCATAATATAATAGAACAGTCTCCCTTGTACATGCTATGTAACCGTTGTGGGGCATACCATTTTAATTTTAGGGGTGTTATAATTCACGAAAGACGGAGGGATAGACGGAATACTTTTTTTTCTTGAATTTAAAATTGTTTTCTTGGCGAATAGTTTGAACTTGTGTAAAGAAAATATAGAAATGGTAATCACCTTACTGCTAATTTGTTTTTTTTTTTTCCTTTTCTATTAAGTAGCAACTTATATTTACATGTGCTTATAAGCTCAAGTTAACTTTTCCATACTCGGCATTTCAGTAGTCAATTGTATGTAGTAGGTAGGTGAGGTAAAGTAGGTGATCTGAGGCGAAGGTGAGAGTAATTTGGCTTGTAATTCAATTAGGCCTTTGGTGATAGTCTTTGATCAGTTATAATTTCGTATCTGGGTTATTTTCACTGTTTATTTGCTTGAAAATCATCAGAACCTGCAATAAAAAAATTAATTCCTTGAAAAAAAAATTGTCGAATGAAATTCATTATCGAAATCAGGTTTAATCAGAGTATTACAGGGAAAAAATCCCTTGAAAAAGACTGGAAGCTATGCTATAATGCAATACATGTATGATGTTCATCTCTACACCCCAGCTTTACACTATCTGAGATCAGACCAGTCTCTGTACGCTAGCCAGCCATTCCTATCATAATAAATACGAGATTTTAGTGAAGAGGAATGTTGTAGATCAAGATAGTTTCTACAAGAAGCATCAATTTTCCTTAGACAACAATATTATCTAGGTAACTTTTACATACAATCATGATTTGACAAGCGGGTCTCTTAATCAGTTCTGTCTCTGAGAATTTGATGCAACGTCGTTTTGGGACGTAGGGACATTTGCATCCCGGCCTGGCTTGGTTTTCTTTGTCATTTTCATGTCAATTTCCTACTTTATATTCTGCTTTGACCAAAAAAAAGAAAAGAAAATCGAGTCATCAATGAGGTAATTTAAATAATAAGCCACTGCAGTTTTGCCTCTTATAACAGCTAAAATCCATCAAAATTGCATGCGATCATCTCAATGCACAATGTTTCATTACGTGCAAGCGCCTAGCTCGCCGCAGATTGCCCATAGGCCTACGTCATCATTGGGGACCCGTTTCGCTCGCAGCCACTTCCAGGTTCTGAGAATCAGAGGGGCGTTTTTGGAAAATGCGTTTTTAGATAATTTCTCGGAATTTACAGGAGCAATAATGAACACCACTGTCTTCTACATACTTCCCCGTTTCCATTCATATATAATTAACCCTATTCTGTGATTTTCTTTGAATGTCACCTTTAAACGGAATTCTGGGAACTGTTTCAACGGTGTTGTAAGTCATCAAAGCCACACCCACCACAAAAATATTATCCAACAGGGAAAGTCATAAGAGATGGTTCTAAGATGATTCAGCCAATCAGATCGCCCCCTAGGGAAGGGGTGCGTGAAATGCGTGAACTTATATTCGCGTTGTAAAGGAGCACATTACTTTGAGGTAGTTTCTTGCTTGAATCAACCGCGATGATGTGACAGGATTAGTTGTGCAAATCATCTCTGATATTATCGCAGACAATTGCCAGATTTCTCCACACGAGGCAAAAATTCTCTCGGAATGTTGTTTTCGAATATCAGAAAGGTTTACTGGATCTCGTTATCCCCCTCATTGCAACCAAAAACAAAATGAGCGAGAAAAATTGCCGCCATGACATACCACATACAAAGTTAAAACAACTCCCACCCTGTTTTATCTCATGAGCATGAATTGTCCAGTGGAAAAAGTTAAAACAGAACATAAAACGCTCTTCAGAATACCGTGTTATTGCATATAGCATTTTACGCGCTTGCGCACGATTTGCGCCAAGCATGCAAATTAAAATGCGCGGTTAGAAAGATAAAACAAAAGTTAAAACAAAAGTTAAAACAAAAGTTAAACCAAAAGTTAAAACAAAAGTTAAACCAAAAGTTAAACCAAAAGTTAAAACAGAGATAAAACGGTGTTCAGAATACGAGTCAAAACAGTCTCAGAATACCACCCCTGTAGTCTACTGCATGAAACCAAATTGATGAACCTGCCATATGTTTTGAAGGTTCAAGGATTTTTGATCATTCATGAAGGGTTAAAAAAAAAAATCCTTTTCAGCATCACATTGTGACAGTGGATATTAATGTTCATAACCCATAAATCTGAAGGATATTTTCCCCTTTTCCCCTCCAGTTATGAAGGAAGTCATAATATAGACCAATTCCACAACGCGAGAGGGCAGCAGACTGGTGGCCACAGCGTGGATTTATAGAGAGAGTGGCGACACGCGTGTGTACAAGCTATGGGGCGCGCGGTCAAAGGTCAAACATGGGGATCAAAATAGTTCCCTCCCAGTCTGTTGCGTCGTCTGCTACCTACATGAACAGAACGAAGGTGCCTTGCTGCCAGCTTGCAAGACGATATTTGATTGTATCCACTTTTTACTGACAGTATGTATAAAGCTTCCCGAATGAAGGAAATGCAGCATAAAATCTCAATGTTTGATTCCGGTAAAAAAAAAAAAAAGTCTTCTGTTTTGAGCCAGAATGGCATTTACTAATCATTCCCCTGCAGCTGTTCGTTACCATTATTGTTTTAAAATTCTTTTATTCAAACATAATTCCGAATTATGTAAGCATACACTATACTGCTATGCTCAGTCCATTTCCTTATGGTGCTGATCATCCTCTCTCTCTTTTTTCTTTCTCTCTCTCTAGCTCTCTCTCTCTCTCTTTCAGTTTTCTTTTTGATAAGGATTGATATAAACTCATCTGATAATCATTTTTAGCAAACTCTATTCCTGCAGACGGCAGTTCATCCCAGGGCTCGAATTTGGTGCCGACGGGGGTGTGTCGCTGAAGCCTTCATAACTGTACCCATGTTTAATGGTCATTTTGGCAGAGAAGGGCACCCATTATTAGGGATTATGCACCTCGGATGTATAGGCCTACTCTAAAGAATAAATTACCCAGTTTTAACAAGAGAGGGGCATGTTAAGGGATTTCCCGACTCTCGGATGTGTACTCTAAACAATAGAATTGCTGATTTAAAAAAAAGTGAGGAGCATGTTTAGGGATTTTCCGACTCGAAACTATACCCCATGTTAAGGGATTTCTTCCAAAAAGCACCCCCTTATACCATATTAGGCCCGTGCCCCCCCCCGGCCAGTCCACTTCCTCAATACTGGGTGTCCATTGGTTAGATTTTATATCATGAAGTAATGCTGAAATCAGTTCACTCTACCATAACTCAACAATCTTTATTTCTTCTCTATAGCATATCTTCTATAACCACTCTCGTCTTTTGTTGTCTGCATTCGTTGATTATAAGAAATTCATTTTAAAAGATTTAGCAGCTGCTTTGTTCCTCTCTCTCACTCTCTGTCATTCAACTCAAGAAAACTCTCCACGTTTTTGCCTTTTCTCTCTTTCTTTATATATCTATCACTACTTCTACACTGTCTTCAGATCATCCCTTTTCTCTCTCTCTCGCATTCTGTCAATTTCCGATTTTCTGGCCATAAATGTCCCCCTCCCCAATCCTGCATATGCGTTGAAAGACACACCCCTCTCCACAAAGCATTCTTGAAGTATAACATACTTTTAAACTACCAGGGTTTTTTTTAACATAATATGAAAGAATCATTTAATCTAGTGAAATTATTAAAATGCTAAATCTGATTCAATGTCTCTAATCAAATGCATGTTAATTCTATTAACACCCCCTCCCAAATAATAATAAAAGGGGGAAGGGAAACTCTTCAACCTTTGCATTAGGGCTGAAATTCCAAGGGGGGCATGTCCTCACAATCGTGTACCCACAATTTGGAAGGTGGAGGCATTTTATCAAAAGTAGCTTCCTCCCCCGCCCATTTTTTTTTTTGGGGGGGGGGGGGGATTTTAACATTTTTTTTTTTCATTGAAGTTTCAGATACAAGGAGACACCTATTGGAATTTCTTATGCTTCCCCTCACCTTTCAAGACAGATTTCCATCCATGAGTGCAGTACGTAGTTTTGGCAACGTTTATGAAAATCAGCTTCGATACTGCTCACATACTGATCAGTAGCAACTAATTATTAGTATAGACTGCTACTTTCTAAGTCAATTACTTAGCATAAACGATCCGATTGTATTGGTGTTCATTGCGCTTACAACATATTGGCTTCCACCTCAAAAGGGAAGTTCATCTTCAATTATTTTGTGAGTAACATGACAGTGAAAATTTGACCATCGCTCTATTATAGCAAGAAAGTCAATTCATTTTTAAGTATATGCTGCGTACGGCCACGGACGAGTATGAATTAAATTCTTATACTTCAAAACTAAAATACAACAAAAAATATTGCATTTGGTAGCATAATTTCTGTACCTATGACTTCTATAGTAACGTCATATGGAAAATCAAGACTTTCATAGTAAGAAAAAACTAGATGAATCTTCGACCACGCGTGGTCGAACTTTATGCCTCCGCCATTACCAAATCAGAAATAAATGGCACTTCATGTTGATTTATTTTCATTTATACAATGACATCTTTGACCTTGACCTTTGACCTTGTGACCCCCAAATCTAATGAGAGCATTGCCCTTTCCATATGCATACGTGAGCCAAGTTTGTTGAACCGTCAAATGGTTACTGAGTTATCACAAGAACGAACTATTTCTACGTACATAATGACCTCTATGACCTTTGACCTTTGACCTTGAGACCCCAAAATCTAATCAGATCATTGTCCCTCCCATATGCATACCTGTGCCAAGTTTGAGTTTGATAGGTCAAATGGTTCTTAAGTTATCGCGAGAACGAGACATATTTATGTGTTTTATTACCTCTATGACCTTGACCTTTGACCTTGTGACCCCAAAATCTACTCAGATCATTGTCCCTCCCATATGCATACCTGTGCCAAGTTTGTGGTTGATCTGTCAAATGGTTCTTAAGTTATCGCGAGAACGAGCCATTTTTATGTGTTTTATTACCTCTATGACCTTGACCTTTGACTTTGAGACCCCAAAATCTAATCAGATCATTGTCCCTCCCATATGCATACTTGTGCCAAGTTTGAGTTTGATCTGTCAAATGGTTCTTAAGTTATCGCGAGAACGAGCCATTTTTATGTGTTTTATTACCGCTATGACCTTGACCTTTGACCTTGAGACTCCAAAATCTAATCAGATCATTGTCCCTCCCATATGCATACACAAGCCAAGTTTGAAGTTGATCTGTCAAACGGTTCTTAAGTTATCGCAAGAACGAAAACGGGACGGACGGACGGACGGACGGACGACCTGAAAACATAATGCCTCCGGCAACCACCTACGGTGGGCGGAGGCATAAAAATTGCACCCCTTTCCCCTGCTGTGTCCGGCCATGGATGAGTATGAAATAAATTCTTATACTTTAAAACTAACATGCAACAAAAATTATTGCATATGCTAACAAAATTTCTGTACCTTTGAATTACAGAGTTACATCATATAGAAAATAAAGACTTTCATAGCAAAAAAAAAAAAAAAATGTGTGCGTTCTACACATACTAAAAAAATCATTTCAGGTTATTTCTTAGTTTCATAAGAGACTCTAATTTCTCTTCAAAGGTAGTAGCCCACATTTGCAAGCATCAACCAATCTTCACAAAAGCTTTACTTTATATTGCTTTAAGCCACAGAAAGACACTTGTAAAGTTTTAGATCTCAGTACATTCCCGTTTAGGATTGAAAAGGAAAAAAAAATTAACACAAAACTTTTGTTTTCTTAGTTTTGTAAAGTCACCTTCCTGATGCTTTAAGAGCAAAATCATTCATTTTTGACTTATTCTTTGGAATATTTTTGTAAACTTTATAACATGATAGTTTTACTTTATCTGTCATCTAAAATTGAAATTAGCTAATTTCTCTTCAAATTCTGAAACGATGTAGTGCAAATGCTTAAACATAACAATAAGTTTTGAACATTACATTAAAATACTCAGCTAAATGCCCCTACCTTTCTTTGAAATATTTTATGGCTAAATGCCAAAAGTTTGAAGATGTAATTGACTAACCTAATGGCAAATTTTAAAACTACAATGAATCCAAATCAGATTCACAATTTGGAGAGGGCATCTCCTATTTGCTCTTGACAATACCTGTTTTGGTGACAAATGAACATTTAATGGGGAGAATAGACTACTCATTCAAAAAAAAGTGCTAGGACCACACAAATAATATATAAAAAGAGAACGTCTTTTTAAATGTTCTGAAATTTTTGAAGAACTTTAGCCCAACAATGATTTGTTCCCATCAGATGCAAGGGTTTCAGTAGCTTATGGCAGTTGTCAGTGAAAATGCGACTCTTTTCACCATATGGCATATTCACAAAGAAATGTGTACTGAAACTTGAAGGGGGAAAAATCAAAGAAAAAAGAATGCAATGAGAGGAGATGTGAGTCCTTTAACTCCACAATTCTTTGTCAACCAGAAGAAGAAAACAAGGTGGATATGGGTGTATTTCCCCTTCCCCTTTCTAAATTTCTGTCTATGCCAAAGCTAAATTTTAGGCTACTGCCATGGACACTGGCCGCCTGAAATTCCACCACTTATTTGGGCAGGCAGTAACATTGTATCTCTGCTCAGTCTGTGTTTGGTCTATTTTCTTGCCCTCAGCAGATGTAAACCTTTGCCCGTTTCTCTCTGTCTTTGCCAAAGATTGCGGTGTGATGATTCCTCCTAGCATGCATCATTTTGATTTTGATCTGCAAAAGAAAATAAAATAAAGAGGAGAAAGTAAAGGAAGACAGGATAAGGGGAGAGAGAGAGAGAGAGAGAGAAAGATAAAGGGAGGGCAGAGGAAATGAAAGAAAGACAAACAGAAATAGTTTATATTATCAGATTATTCATGCTTTCAGCTCCTTTCATTACTGAAAAATTGACATGTAAACTAACCTATATTTAAAATGTCTTTACACTAGCAATTTTTAAAAACAACTGATAATCAGACTGTCACAAGTCATTTTTTTTTTGCACTAAAGCTTAATTCTAAAATTTGTTTATTTTACATGGAAAAATAAAATGTAAAAAAATAATGATGAATTACTCATTTTGGCCTTGTGATGGCAGTATTTCTAATTGAGTTGTATAATGAAATCCTATGTATTTAGTTACTTTAACTAGGAAGGGCTATAATGTATTCAGCTCTTGCAGGTCCTTTTGTTGTAGGTTCCAGGTTCTAGTAACAGGTGGAATAAACACTTGACATTCCAAGACCCGCCCAAGGTCTATTGATTGTACAGTGCACCTAATTGCTCTGCACAGAGAGTAGGATCACTTTCATTTTGTTACTCGTTGAGAGAGGTTGTATCCTGAGGAGCAAGGAAGAAATGACCCTCAGCTTTTGTTAAGTTTGGAGTTTTCCTACCCACAATGGTGGTGAGTCTATTTGATATTTTTATCAGTAAATTTCAGCTAAAATAATAATAATAATAATAAAGAAATATTAGATTCTTCAGTCTTAAAGGTTATTTTGGTCTGTATTTTTTATCCAGATCTTCTTGTAATAATTCTATCAAACAGATGCCTGTTTTCTGTCAATAACTTTAGCATAATATTACGCTGTGAGTTTTTTAAAATAATTTCCGGCTTTAAATAATCATCACAGTTATATTTAAGTGATGAAATGGTTGTATTTCAGTATTTTTCAGAAGTGAATTTATGTCAACTTTTTAGGATTGATACATTTTGCTGATGAATTAATACTATCTATATATTTTGTCGATGCTTATTAAATAATAAGAAAGACATGTATTGATCAAATGATTAATAAAAGTAATATTTGAAATGTTGAAAGTTAGGATTTGCCATTTTTGGATAATGGGAATGTATTCAATTTTCAAGGGTCCTTTGGTCAGGGAGCTGTTACCCATGGTCAGCCATGATATTCTGGGGCTACGTTAGACGCCTTCAGTTATTGTCAGCCCTGAGCCACGATTTATCCTGAGTTTTCAACCTTGAGTTCTTCTTGAGTTCTTCTTGAGTTCTTCTCGACGTCATGCGTCAGGTCGAAGGCACCTAATCTTCTGTGACGCCATTTTTCGACGGTCCTCGTAGATCTTCGGTATTCGTCGATATTCGTCATTCTACGTCATCGGTCTTCAAAGTCATCAGATATCCGTAATTTCAGTCAACTCGTCGCTATTTTCAACGACATCATTTGGAATGCATCCACGATTAACCAGGGAAGTCCTTTAATTTAATAGACCCTTTAATATTGTCCGGACAAAGTATTATTTTCCCCATCCCATATTGTATTATTTTTTTTGATTCCAAAACTGAAATTCTCGACCGATAAAATCAAAGCTTTTTTTTTTATCATTTGAAAGTCAATGTCTTCTATATGTGATATAATGTTGCATTGATTGTTGAAATTTTCATTGTAAAAAAATCATCTGATTTGGAAACGAAATGATATAGTTGTAATAAACAACTTTAAACCGGAATGATTGTTGTGCATTGCATTTACTTATGTGTACTTTGACTACATCATAGCTCTCTTCACTTTAAAAAAGGATGCTTGGGGTATGTGAGGTTGTTTATGTGATTTGGGGTGATTGGTGACCCAATCTTTAGGTAAACAAAAAACCCAGGTTTGATCCTGACATTTGGGGGCTTGTCCGGGAGTTCAAAATCGAGATAGTTCTCGCAGTGAAGAGTAGAAAGTGATTGGTCATTTTACACAGAAGTATGTGCTAAGTGAAATTGTCAAATTGTTTCAAGTATTGAACTTGTATTGTTGCTTCTGACAGTAAGTTCTTGCTAGGTTTTGGCATCAGTTTATCTTGTTAACACTTTTCTTAACATGGATCTGTCAAAGTTTATTGAGTTAGGAAAGGAATTTGGATTGCAGGGTGAGAAGTTGCTCACTTTTGCTCGTGAGGAACGGGATAAGGAACTTGATAGGTTAGAAGCCGTTGCAGCTAGGGATGAGCGCCAAAAAGCTAGGAAAGAAGAGCAAAAAGTAAGGGAAGAACAGCAAAAAGTTAGGGAAGAACAGCAAAGACTTGCTGAGGAGATAACTAAACAGAAACAGTTAGATCTCAAACTTGCTGAGTGTAGGAAGGAAAGTTACGAAGCACAAGGTTTTCAGAGCGCGTTACCTCGCATGCAAGCGTTTGACGCGAACTCTGATGACAGAGATAACTAAGCAGATTAATTTAGTCAGTTTATAATTACTGGAAAAGAAATTATTTGAACCATTCCAATATTAAAAGAAATTTAGCCCAGGCTACGTAAGGTTTATGTATGAATTGATCTTATGATCTTATTCATCAGATAGAGACTATCATACTCATGATATGATCTGCGCTTTAACAAAGACGTTTAATAATGCAATTATCAGTACGCAAAGTTACCTCTAAATGCTGAAGTCAAACATAAAAGCTAACATGGCATCTGCCAACATTTCTTTCATGGCATATCCTGCCTCTCATGAAGCGAAGTTCTGTATTGAAGTTCTATATCTTCAGTCTGTGTCAACTCCACCAGCATCCTGTAATAAATATCAAATAGTAAATAATTATTATTGGATAAAAACAGTCTGTGGAGGATTCATGGAATGTTATCAAATCTATGTTTACTTCATCATGAATTCATGTGTACAAAACGATGAAACTTGCATTCCAATACACGCAATTTAAGGGTAAATTTAAGTGCAGCCAACACCCCCTCCCCCAAAAAAAACTATTAAAAAAAAAAAGTAACGATGAACAATGAGGTTATCCTTTCATATTTTCTTGAGATTGCTAGTTGCTAATAAAGGCAAAGTCTAAATTATCCATATGCACTATGTGAGGTTTTTAGTTTTATAATTAGTAGATACCAGTGGATTTGTGGTCCAGTGCACTCGTCCTAAATGATTACATAATCCTGCCAAAGGATTTCTCATACAGGCATTAACAAGTCTGCACAAGAAATAAGCACAACAATAATACTGGGTTAGGCCCTATAAAGATTTTGCATGCAAAATTGTAACAATATCTGATTTTGATTCATTTTTTTCAACCAATTTATTGAATTAACACTGAAATTCAGTAGATCTTCAGTAGATCTGGAACTAATTGAACAGAACTTAGATATCTATTCTTCTAGAGACTAGAGCTCTAGATCCAGGTCTAACATTGACTGGACTAAATCTAAATCTTTTCTTGGCCTTGGGCTTGGGCCTGGTCTTACTCTTAGTTTGGAGAGGGAACTTTGGTTTGGGACTAACTTAGCTAGGCCTAGAGTTCTAGCCTAGGGCAAGGCTTGGGATTTTTAATTCAAATATTTTCTAATTTAGGCCTTTAGTCTTTACTTTACTTAAGGCAAACCGAAATTATTATCATTAAAAGAGCAGCTCAAAAAATGTAAATAAAATTTGAAACGTGTGCACGAAGCCCCAAAATTTCAGCATGGGCCGTGGCTCTTGCTCTAGCCTAGGATAGCCCTATGGGATAGCCCTAGGCTCCTGGGCCGCCCGCCTCGGCTTTGCCCAAGTTGGCCGTGCCGTGGACGGCGATAGCCACAAAATCAAAATAGTTCCTTTTCAGTGGTCCCTCATGCAGTATTTCTATGTCTGGTTTTTGTCTAAATTTACGCTATTTTCGTTAAAAATAACCAAATTTTAAAAATGGCAACCTTGAAAATAATATGCAAGTATTTTTTCCAACACATCATAACCATCAGGACTGACAGAAAATGCGAAAATAGTATTTAATCGTCATTTTTCTCCCTAAAAGAACATGAAAATTGGACTGGATTAAACCGGCGTTTATTTACATTGAGAAGACATTACGCAGACTCCACAGGATCAGACTTAATTGATATAAAAGTGATACCACTGTCCCAGAAAAATATTTTTTCAGGGAAAATGTGGTATCAGAATCAGAAAACGAAAAGAGAAAATTCGACTTACTGAAATTTCAGTGCATGTATCATTTCACCATAGACGCTGCTGAAGCAGAAAATCAGCCGAGGGAACTATTTTTGAGCTCCATGAAATAACTGACCAATCAGAAACGACTTCCGTTTTCGTCACTCTCTCTATAAATCCACTCTGGGTGGCCATACTGCGGTGTGTACCAAAATTTTACAGTGCATAAGTCAATAGCACGTTATGTACATTCGTTCGATTTTTTTTATTTTGGGCCAACATAATTATGCAGATTTCTTTTAATGTTTGCAGTGAGTAATAATCAGGGAAGTGCAGGTCACAACTCTGTGCTCAAATGCCACAACAACTGGAGAAAGCTTAAAAATTGGAAGCTAACTGAATGCGAAATTCACTCGCCTTTGACTCATGAAGCCTGTTTGTGTGAGAAGCCGTAGTCCCTACACAGATTTCCTGACAAAACTATGGGGGAAAAATAACGAAAGTGCAAAAATACATCATACCTTCATCTGTCAGATATGGCCATTGTCTTACGTCATCTGCCCATGTGTCCATGCTTTATTTTATTAATCTAAAATAAAGTTGATGAAACAATATCAGGGCATATCTTATATCTTTCACTGACTTTGTACACAGAGCCAATCGCGGTCAGCGCGCTATCACACCGCAGCTATCGAGTCGCCGATAGAGGGCCAAATACATAAATCGGAGATGGAATTGGTCTATACAGTGCGTCCCAAAAAAACTTGACACTTTTGAAATGGCTCCAAAATAAAAAAACACATGATTCTGGAAGAAAAGGTTTATATGTCCGGATAGCTCATGGACTCAACTTTCATATGAGACCAAAAAGGCCGAAAATAATTCATGCTTGGGTGAGCACTGCTCACTATTGTAAAGGGTATGAAAATTAGGTTGCGCAGGAATTGCACCTTTCAATTTGTGAGAGATGAGTCCTTTGGAGGTTACAAAATTGAGGGTGATATGATAAATTCATGATCAGTTGCAGTCAGTTTAGGTTTGCTGCGTGAATTTTATGGTTTATTAAGTCAAAAGTTTATGCATGGGTGAACGGGAATTGCATTCATTATTGTAGCATTATGCCTTTCCCTGGTAGATTCAGTGGTGTGTTCATGGGAGTCACGATTGGGTGATGGTACATGGTGCAGGGGAGGTGAGATCATTGTTCTCGCCAGTACATAATACCCATGGTTCGAATACCATGTGTGCAGGATTTCAGACAAAGTAGAACCATGTGTGAAATTGGCCCGACATGCGTGGCGACAAGGGTAAAAAAAAGAAATTAAGTATACATTCCTAACAGTAATAAAAAATGCCAGAGATTTTTTTTTTTACTTTTGGCAATATAGTTCAACTACTGTAAGCTGTGAAGTTCCAGGGACAGACCAGTATACTCCCCATTAAATAGCTACAGTGTAGTTGGTAAAAGGTTGAAGGCTGAAAGAAGCTGTAAAATTTTATGAGTAGGATTTTCCCTCATGGTCATACAGAGAAGAGAGAGAGAGAGAGAGGAAGATACTGATACCCCTTTCACGCTGCCCTCTTCATTTTTCACCGGCGAACTTCTCCGCCTCGCATTCCTCACTTCACCGGCGAAAAAAAAAAATGTACCCTTTCGCACTGACATTTCTTCACCGGCGAAAGTCAATGGGCGATTGGCCCGGGCGGAAGTCCGGGGTCAATGAAGGCGCGCGCTTTTTTAATTTTCTGATACCGCGCACAATCGTACTCGAACGAAAAAATAACTACATTACAAGCATTCTGATTCTGGACATCGCCTAGCTCAAGCCTTATTCCGAAACAACAACATGGATCTCAGAATTTTGTTTTCATGCTTGCCATTGCTCTTGACTTTGCTACGCACTAACACATTATTATTCACCCAGTTATCGTTATTAGAGCGATTATATCAAGAGAAATTAAGAAGGAGGAGGTTGCTTTCTTCACGATCTCGGATACGGCGTTAACATAAGCACTTGAGTGATGCAGAAATTCACATGTTCAAACTATTGACGATGACCATTGTAAGAGGTTGTAACTCTGAAAGAATAATCTGATGGATTGTCCATTGCCTCCATAATGGCCTCCTCCGCCCGAATTTGGAGAAGCACTCTCTCCTCCTCGGTGCTCCATTGTTCTCTTGCCTCGTTCGGCATTTCCACCGCACCACGATTATAACTATGAAAATTGTCAAGATGACGGCAAGATCTAATAAACAATTATGAAAGTTGTCAAGATGAATTGACGGCAAGATCTGGTAGTAAACAGTGTCAGTATCAGTGCTCGGCACGTGCAGAACGAAACGAAAGAAAATTGTAAACATTACTTCTTATCTATTACAAAAAGGTAAAAAAAAAATTAAATACAACATATTTTGGAAGTATTACGAGAAAAAAAACCCAAATTACTCTTATTTGTATATTTTAAAAAATTTTATACATGTAAAAAAGTGCTTTTTAATAAATATTGTTGGTAAAAAAAAAAAAAAAAAATATGTTCGAGGGTATCTACTTGGCCACAGTATTCAGCTGAGCTTGCAAGTAGTTGCGCGCGGAATCTCGGTGCAGGGGACTTCGGGAGAGAAAAAAATTGACCTCTGACGTCATTAAAGAGGAGAAGTTCTCCGGTTTGCTTTCATACTGGCTGTTTCACCGGCGAAGTTCGCCGGTGAAAAGTTTCACCGGCGAAGTTCTCCACCTCTAGAGGTGGAGAAGTTCGCCGGCGAACTTCACCGGTGAAGTTCTCCTGTTTACCTTTCATACTGGACACTTTCCCCTTCGCTGGCGAACTTCACCGGTGAAGTTCGCCGGTGAAAAGCGCAATATGAAAGGGGTATGAGAGGGGAAGAGAGAGTGAGAGGGGGAGAGAATGTGATGTGGTCACTTGATGTAGTCAGTGACCAGATTGCTGAAATATTCTGAACAGGTACCACATGTATCCATCCCTATGGGTAGAAAAATACTTGTGAATGCACAGGCTTATTTAATTTCCACTCTCCTGCTCTCCCATATCTTGTAAGTTGTATTTACTGATATAGGGCTTCAGAGCTCCTAGTGGTGCAAGTATCTCCACTATAAGTCTCCACTTTGGGTCACAATCCCATATCCCGCGATTCGCGCGGGAGGGGGAATCCCCCCACCCGCCCCCATCCTCAGGAGTGGCAGCACATGTCCTTGACATGTGCCGACATGTGTGGAATTTTTTCTGGCGAGAACACTGGGTGAGATGTAAGGCAGGACTTTGTTGGGTAGATGGAATAAGGGTTGAGGACATGCATGCCCCCCCCCCCCTCTCTCTCTCTCTTCCTGGGTGTGCTTGTGCATATCTTGACAATTCGCATCCGTTGGTCAGTTGATTTTCATTAATTTCAATTTTACAACTGCTTCATCCATCTTGTAAGAGAAAAGAGGGGGAAAATAAATGATGATGGAAACTAAAAATCAGAGTCTCAATGGTTCAGTGGTCAGAGTTCAGTGGTCCACAAATCCACCTCCTCCTCCGATGCACAATCTTGCTCTCTTCATAAGGGATAAGGGAAGGTGGTTTCGATATTTTGGAGTGGAGACCAAAGAATGTGAATTGTCAAGATAGGCACCGACACACAGGAAGCAAGAGAGAGAGAGGGGGGGGGGGGGCATACTGTCCTCTTGACCCTTATCCCACCTAGCCAACAAAGTCTTACCCTATCTCACCTCCCCTACAACATGTACCACCACCCAATCCTGACTCCCGTGAACACACCACTGAATCTACCAGGGAAAGGCATAATGCTACAATAATGAATGCAATTCCCGTTCACTCATGCATAACATTTTGATTTAATAAACCATAAAATTCACTCAGCAAACCTAAACTAATTGCAACTGATCATGAATTCATCATATCACCCTCAATTTTGTAACCTCCAAAGGACTCATCTCTCACAAATTGAAAGGTGCAATTCCTGCGCAACCTAATTTTCATACCCTTTACAAAAGTGAGCAGTGCTCACCCAGGCATGAATTATTTTCGGCCTTTTTGATCTCATGTGAAAGTTGAGTCCATTAGCTATCCGTACATATAAACCTTTTCTTCCAGAATCATGTATTTTTTTATTTTGGAGCCATTTCAAAAGTGTAAAGTTTTTTTTGGGACGCACTGTAGATCCATGATTAAAACTGTTTCGAAGCTTGCAACTGTAGTTAGCTATCCCTACTAGAAATATGAAAATCCCTTCGTGGAATTGCCCAAATGTATTAGACATTTTCATCTATAAGATATTAGCTAATTTCCGAAATACGAAAATCATTGAATGGTGCATTAAAAACAAACAGAAACAAAAACAACATAAATTTGGTTGCATTGCCCCTTATTTCTATTGATGTTTAGTAGTGCAAACATTACAAATAAGGTTTCATGCGTAAAGGTTCACCTGCAGGATGTTGGTAGAGAATCTCTATCTTGGTTTGTAAAAGATAAAGATTCTCTACCAACATCCTGCAGGATGTTGGTAGAGAATCTCTACAAACATTACAAATAAGGTTTCATGCGTAAAGGTTCACCTGCAGGATGTTGGTAGAGAATCTCTATCTTGGTTTGTAAAAGAAGTAGTTGGATTTGGAAATGTGAACATGGTGACAACCTTTTGCCAGCCCCAAGCTGTTGCCCAGAGAGGACCACGTGGAGGTAGGCTGCTCCCTCTCCTTGTCCCTGTATTGAAGAATTATGAATTAAGATATTCTTAGCGGATCCCTTACAATCAATGTAATTTATTATACCAGCAGACTTCTCATTTCTCCACAGTGAATTCCTACAAAGCGATATTTATTTTGTATTCGATTAGTATCAGTATTGCCCTGCGTTGCCAGGTGTACGATAATTTGGCCCTCCGTACGATTCCAAAATTCCAAAATTCAAAAAAAGGCCAAATTTACGATAATTAAGAGGTACCTAATAGTAGGGCTACTCAATTTGACCCTTTTTGTGCCCCCATCTCTAAAAACATTTCAGAATAAGCACAAAGGGAAGCGTATATTTTGCTTATATTTTGTAACTTTCAACCAACTCAGTCTCATGCAGTACCGTTATATATATTTTTTTTATCAAGCCGTCTCCCCGTATTGTACATTGAATTTGTAGCCAATCAGAATCGTATGCATAGTGTGTGTACTACTGATTCAGCTACATGTATGTGTACGATGATTTTCTCAACCCCCCCCCCCCCCCATAATTTTGACTCTCTGGTACGATGATATAGCATTTTGAACCTGGCAACGCTGGCATTGCCGAACAGTGGTATGATTTCAAATGAGATTCTAACAGAGGCGTAGCACGTCCTCGGACCTGGGGGGGGGGGGATGATCCACTGGCTGGACGCACACAGAGAAAACGCTGTTTAAAAATGCAGACAGCTGTTTACTATATGAACTGAGCAACCCGTTGTACATTTCATATTGTAAACAATTTGTTTAAATATTAAACAGGTTGTATAAGTTTTAAACAACCTTTTAAACAGCGTTTTTACTGTGCAGGACCGTACGCAGAATTTTTTTTCGGGGAAAAATACGTAACACATCAATTTGTCGGGAAAGTTCAGCGTTCATCGCTCCGCACTCAACACACAGATTTTTTTTTATCCCGTATAAAAGGCATGGGAAGGACTTTTCTTAGGCTGGATTTTCAGGCCTAGCATTGGTTGTAATAGTACTGGTACCAAAAAGTCTTTAAGTATATATATTGCCTGAAATTTCGTCTTTCCATTCATTTAACCTTTAAAAAGTTTTGCAATTTAAAAAAATCCGTCCTTTTTTTAAAGATTTCCAAACCCTTATTAGTGCAGTTTGGTAGAATCTGCAGCGTAATTTTGAGGAAATTTCCTTGTTAATCCCACTGGCGCTCTTTCTCTTTGACGTACGAGAAAACGGTAGGAGCTATAAAAAAGTATTTCTTGAAGAACCACACGCCATTGTTTCAGTTTTCATTAACAACAAAATTCATTATTTTTCAGGTTTAATGTTTTGAACCAATCTGTTTCTATGAGCGATTGAAGCGAGCTACCAAAATATTACTAGATGATTTTGGTGATGCATTGGGCCGTATCGATAAAACTATATATATCAAACATCTAGCAAATGCTTTTGCTAAGCTTTTGCCTGCATCTCCAGATATTCCAAGTAAGTAATTGCTAGCAAGAAGCAGAAGCTTGTATCCCTGAGCTGAGAGCAGTCTCCTCCATGACTATAGCATTAGCTAACATTCCTATTTCAATTTCACCTAGAATCAAAAGGAAAGGTTTTGTTCTTGTACACAAAGGCTTGCCTGATTAGGAAATGCCTATGGGTCTGTCCATAAAGTTGGGGTACCTAAACGTGACACTTTTTCGTTTAATCATTCTAGTTTTAAAATGATGACTCACACAATTATGCTGTTTTATAGGAATATATTTGGTGCATCCAGGAAGCTTTTGAAGATCACAGATGAATTGTTTTGTGATAATTTTTAAAAATATTTACAAAAATATGGTGGTGTCCGCTCAAAATATGTTACATCCACAACCACCGTTTTTTAGATATACCAGCTCATCTATTATATGTTACATAACTAAAACATGCATGGTTACAGTGTTTTACATGGCTGGCTTAATGAAGCAAATCTTTGAACAGAAGCTTACTACCTTCCCCAAGTTTTTTATGAATGTTTGTTTTCGACCAAATGTCACAGGTTGTGGATGAACGGGACACCATGATATTTCTGCAACTTTCATCAATAACTCTGGAAATCAGTACACCCTCATTGCAGTTATTGTTGCATTGAATTAGATAGAGAGCCCATACTAAGCAGGCAAATATTTATCATCAAAAGCATTACATATTTACTGTTACATGTGCAAAATGAGGAGTTGTGGATGTAACACGGACACGGTGTCCTGTTACATCCACAACGTCGTTTTTGTGTAATTATTCCAAAATACATTGTGGAACACTAGGTTTGTGATTTTCAGATGCTTTTTATTTTCACACAAGATAATTTAGGGTAGTTAAGAAAATTCTAACTGGACTATTTCATTGGATTATAGGGGATTAAAGAAAAAATGGCTCAAAAGTACCCCAACTTTATGGACAGACCCCTATATGAAAAGGATGAATTTTCCTTCCTAAACGAGCAATTGCTTTATCTTTGCAAGCTCCTCTCCAGGCTCTCCTAGTAGATTACACTTTTACTTGCACAAACATGACGGAAAATTACCCGGCAAACAACATACCTGAAATAACAGGAGCCTTAGAAATATTTACTTCATAACTTTTTTTTATAAAGAGCCCAAGGAGATGCTAGTTATTTGGCCCATTCACAACAATTATTGAACGGTACTCTGTGCTCAGGTATAATTATATACTTGAAAGGTTATGTGCAGTTTTTGTTAGGTCCTCAAACACTATATTTGTCAGATTTCCATGCCTTCAGCTGGTCAGTAGCAAGACAAGTAAAACTAAGATGCTGTGAAACTTTTTCCTCCTCAAGTTGAGAATTAACCAAATGAAGGGCAGAAAGCACCTTTGATCTTGGGTCAGCGAGGTAGTCAAAGAGAGTGTTGTTTACGCGACAAGACTGCACGAAGCGCTGCGATCGTTGTGCGGGGAGCGGTTGGGATGCAAAGCATAATCATGATAATGTAACCGATTACTGCGTTCATTTCTAATATTTACCCTAAAATTCACCGGAAATCATGAATGGAAGATCACATGATCTCAAACATATATCTTTATTCAAGGCGGACAGTGTAAGACTATATTTGTAGTTTGATGCCAGTTCTTTGTTCTCCTTTTTTTTTTTTTTTTTTTGCTTCCGAAACTGTACGTGAGCTTTAATGTTGTCGTGAACGTAAAGGAAAAGGGAACCTTGGAGACGAATAAGTTTTTTAATGAAAAGAGAGGATAGAGAGAAACAATTAAAACAAAAGTTAGATCAAAATCAGTTACAAAGTGAGAAAGATAGTAGTATTTCTATGGCGATCCTCAATTTGACAATGTCGCTTCAAAATGACATGTTTTATGGACAACTCTCCATATGGTTTGCACAAAAAAATTTCAGATTTTTTTCCATCTCCAGATTGTCTCTTTGTGAACTCAGCGTATCTTGTGTCATATACATTTCCCCGTGATATATCTTGAACTAAGAAAAAGACAAGCTGCACCTTGAGAGATAATGGAAAAGTCTTTGTGCACAAAACATATGGAGAGCTGTTTACAAAAACCTGCCATTTTGAATTGCCAATTTCAGGTCCGCCATAGAAAGCAACCGACTTTGATCTATTTTTTTTTAAATTTGTTTTTCTCTATATCTTTTTCATTGAAATTGACTTGTCTTCAGGGTTCTTTTTTCCTTGAAATGGGTCATAATTATGATCTTATAACTCTGACCTGCATTTACCATTTCAGTGAGGGAATCACAGAGGCAAATCATGTTTTTCTTTTCTTTTTTCTAAATTGGGTTTTTCTTCCTGTTTGTTACCACACGCATTAAACTCTTAATTGAGAAGTAAGAAAGGACAGATTGTTTGCATACTGTTTCTATATTCGAGTTTTCTTCTTTAACCAATCGGCTAAACTTTCTTTTATTTCAAAATAACTCTGAGCAAATGTAGATTTTAAATATAGAACTAATCAAGGCTAAAATTAATCCCCCGAATAGTTGTAACAAGAGTTCGAATGTTCATACATGTATATGTATACTCTCATTTGCCCGAGCTTGCACTGGCCTAATTTTCTATGCAATAATGTCTTTGAACAAACATATGCTCTCTGTTCTGCTTAGCAAGTTATTTTATTGCTTTTTAGCAAAATACTGAGCGACACTTTTCGAGGTGAACCTTTCTGTTTCACCTTTTTTCACAACTGAGACACGCATTTTTAACACCTCCCATTCACTCCCCGTTATGGAGGAAACGCTGAATTGTTTGCATTCATACAGATGACAAAATTTCTCCCTCTGTGTGTTATTCTAGTACGAGCTGTTGGCTTATTTTACAGGCACAAACCCCTGGTCAGTCGAAACTGACTATTATAAAGAGGTCTGAGTAGGAGATTGGGGTTTGTGTATTCTGGTAGCTCCTGACACTGCCAGTAGGAACTTTGGCTAGGATTCTCCCAAGACGGAGTGCATTTAAATAAAATGTAAATTATGGTCTGTGCCTGCAGACTAGCTGCAGGGGCCTATGATTGTCTCACTATTCCGCAAAGTATTTTGCGTAGGCCTACATTCATTCTCCAGCTGTTAATGTTAACCGTGAAAACATCTGTTCGTACAAGTACAATGGAAGAATGCAAAAGGCTTCAGTTCATGCCGCGGCTCAACATAAAATCATGTCATGACCAGCGTATAATGTCTTCACGCTTCGTTTAATAACTTAAAGTCTTGATTAGTCTTAGATAGCCTAGGCCGTGAATTTCTGTATGACTACGTACCCGCCTTGATGGAAAATCTAGTCTTTTGCACAAGAACGCAGCAGTGAGACAAATAATAGACGTCACGTCATCAGTATCATCGATCAGCCATGTTTGTTTACCTGGCAGGCAGCGAATTTTTTTTCCGTACATGGAAACACAAATCCTCCTTCTGCGCATGTGCGTGGATTTGGATTTCT
>JAPZVO010000221.1:0-22500 GCA_029962745.1 Echinometra lucunter | reverse complement strand
GATCACTGGAAACCTATAACACTAATCGTGCTGCCCAATTCTGCAGCCATTGAACACGAAGCAATTGATTAGTATTTCATGTTCTTCATTGTCAAAAACACTCAGTCGATGTAAAATACAACTCTTAGATTGCCTTTCTAATATACCTTTTTGTTATGTAGGCATATATTACTGGCCTACATTTCATGTGTAGTCGGTGTGGTGTTTGTGGTTGTACTTTTATAAACGAAAATTAGAGAAAACATAATTTTTACTGAAATGAATATGAAACTGATGTGCAGATATGCAACCGATTGCAATCTTAAGCTGCCTGATTAATCTTATATTCGGCTTTGGCAGAGAAGAGGTGCGAAACTTTCTGAGCTGCCATCCTCTTTCTTTATTGTTTAAGCTGTTGTTGTTGTTGTTTGGTTTTGTTTTTTGTTAAAGGCCTGTATGTTTCTAATGATGTGATGGATACATGTTCCTTACATTTGGAAATACAATTATATTTTCAACTGTACATTTAGTATTTTGACTCTATACTTTTCCAGCGGTAGACTCCCCTCACTATGTACCACTCGTACAAGCAACATCGATCTCATAGTTGGTTGAGACAGGGCCGTCGCCAGGGGGGGGTGCGGAGGGTGCGAACGCACCCCCCTTCAGAACAAAAAAAAAAAAAAAAAAAAAAAAAAATTAAAAAATAAAAAAAAAAACAAAACAAAACAAAACCGGAGGGGGGGGGGGGGGGGGGGTAGGGATACTGCATTGAGGAACAATAGGCATGTTGACCAGTATGTACTTTCTATATCCATTCTGGCCGGCGGGCTATATAACTGCATGAAATTGAGTTAATACGTTGTTTTTTGTGTTTTTGTGTTTTTTTTTCATAAAAATGCACCCCCCCTAGAAAAAAGCTGGTGACGGCCCTGTTGAGAGCAAGAAGGGTATTTGTTGTGCTTTTAGTAAATGGCTTTCTGGCCCTCAGCAGAACATTTGAAATAAGTACTAGTAGTACTAATACAGAGTGACAGAGAGAGAGAGAGAAAGAATGAGCATTATTGGAGAAAGAGAAAAATCAGTGCCTGCGCGAACGCAACAAGTATCAGCGATTGGGTCTGCGCGCGAAGACTACTAACAATCGTCAATGAGTCGTATACGTGACAGTCAATGGCATTGCGTGGATTGCCTATGGAAAGGTCCAGCAAGAAATCCAAATCCACGCACATGCGCACAAGGAGGATTTGCGTTTCCATGTACGGAAAAAAAATTCGCCGACGGTCATGGATGTGCGAACGTGAATAAATTGTAAATAAGTTCAAAATAACCGAGGAAATGTGTTCTTTGTTAATTTCAGACGATTGCCTGATGATGCCTGATGATCTGGAGCAGATGTGGTAAAATTTACTAATCAAGGAACTGGTAATTTCGTCCATGTTGTAACAAAATGGGGGCTTGCTAAGTCGTCGAACCTTCGTGTGTTAGCTATTGGCTAGCGCTTCGTGCATGTGCAATTCGTTTGTACGCTAGCCTATAGCGTATTGCAGTTCGCATCGTTTCGTTTTCGATTCGTGCATCGCCGTGATCGTAAACTGTCCGATAATGACTGCATTTCGGTAATTTGTACAGTTTTGATGTATTAAGCTGTATGTTGCACTGATTGCTGTCTGTTTTGCTGCTGTTGCTTTTGGTGATAAACGTTGAGACAGGGTTTCATGAGCTCAACATGGGATTATCATTAAATCATGGGTATGTGTGTACACATGTGTGTGGATAGCAGTGTTTCCACAGCTCAAATTATCTTTTCCTGGAATTGAATCCAAAATTTCCTGGAATCTTCGAATTTTCTTTTTACAAGTTTTTGAGCAAAGTTATTCTGAATAACTGGCGACTCTACATATATTCCCTTTAAAACCCATCCAATGCACGCGACAGACAATTGTCAAAGGCATTTGGATTACAAGACAAAATACTCTCGCCTACTTCCGTAGTACGTTTTGGCAAGTGTAAATGCTGTGTTTAAAAAAATGAACTCGGAAAATTGCGTCCGCCATTGGTATAACATGTGAAAAGATGTCTAATTTATTTTTGATATTTCATATCTAAAACTTTGTTTTTAAAGTCTGAATTTTGCACGAACAGAAGAATGGATAGTTAAAAGAACATTTCATAAAACTTTATTTTCAATAAATGGCACTAAGTATAAATCAGGATCACCTGCAATAAGGATAACACATGAAAACATGGATTTTAAGATTAGTTATAGTTGCCATTTTACTGGTTTGAATTTGTTTCAAATGTGATTTATATGTAATGTGAGACTTTGGAAAAGATTATTAAAGGCTCAAAAAATTCAAAGACTCCCCATAAATTTCGGGTACTATGCATGCTTTTGTCCTAAGAGCTGCCATAGGCTAATACGCAAAACCAGATATTTTTGAAATGATTTTAATTCCCTAACGTTTATTTGAATTTACGGAAGAAGTAATTTACATAAAATTTCAAACTCTGAAAATATATAATAAAGGCTCCATGAGTCAAATAGACCCCCCCCCCAATAAATCCCTGGGAATATGCATATTTTTTGCTTTGAAAAATCTTGCCTGCCATAGGTTTACACGTGAAAACAAGCAATATTTGAATAATTACATGATTACTACTTTGAGTTGATTTCAAATGTGATTTATATGTAATTTGAGACTTTGGAAAAGATTACTAAAGGCTCAAAAAATTCAAAGACTCCCCATAAATTTCTGGTCCTATGCATGCTTTTGACCTCTAGCTGCCATAGGTTAATACACAAAAACAGGGAATTTGAACTTAGTTAATTCCCCTAGGATTCATCGAAGTATATAGAAAAGGTGATTCACATAAAATTTTATATACTTCGATGAGTCCAATAGACCCCTCCCCCATAAATCCCCGGGAATATGCATGCTTTTGAACAATTTTTAATTTTTGTAATACTAACGTGAAACCGTTTGTTGTTACCAATGACGCACGATATGTGGCTATTACCACGTACTACAAATACGTACACGCGTGCTTTATTTCGGTAGTGAAAGTTCTTCGTAAATATAGACCTACTCATGTATGCCGTTGCTGTATCTCTATGCGTTGCACATACTGAACTACTGTTATGACGGTAATATTGTAGTCTTGTTTAGAGCCGACATATCGAGTGCCATGGAGAAAATGGGGAAAAATTGAAATAATCAAGGAGATAAATCTAGTTTTTGTTCCATGATTATTTGCAGATTAATTTTAAGTATTTGTACCGGTATGTCAAATTTTCAGATTTCCCGAAATTTCCTGGAATTTTATCATTTCCCGAAAATTACCTGGAAATGATCCGGATTTCCCGGAATTCGGGAAATTTCCTTCAAAGTGGAAACACTGGTGGATAGCACTGTGTCGCCTTGCGGTCAAAGGTCCAAGGTTATGTATGGCAGGCCGTACTACCCATAATTCAGGCAGTAAGTGTATTCACTGTGTGTCTCACTGTGAGATGTTTCTGTTCATGTAGTTGAATGAACTTTTGGTTGATGATATTTCAGCTGGGCTAACCATTTCTTTGGTTGCTGTGTCGGTTCATGGTAACTGACAGTGTCGACTGGAGTCAAGTTGACAGTGTGGTTGGAAGAAAGTTTCAACTGGGGTAACCGAGTCAGGTTCCTGTATCTGTAGGTTGAGGTCATATCTACAGGGTCAGCTGGGTCAGGTTGGCATTATTTTCTGTGGTTGATTTATATTTTATTTCAACTCTGATAACCATATTGGTTATTGTTTTTGCTGAGAAATTAAGTTTTCTTCAGTGGTTTCTAGTCTTTTCAGCGTTAAAGATTAGGGGTCTTTTGTTGACCATGGCAGAATTTTCATTGGAAAAATTCGTTGATTCTCCTTCAGTTGAGGAGTTGCTGGTGTGGAAGATGGTAAATCTCTTAGAGGTTGCTCATCATTACCAGGTTGCTGAGGTAAAAAATACTTGGCGTAAGTTAGAAATACAGAAAGCTGTAATTCAGTGGTTAGTGGAAGAAGAAGATGTCCTTCCACTTGAAGCCTTAACTAAAATTCCGAGTGAGTCTGTGAAAGAGGACTTAGCAGAGAAGTTGCGGTTGAAAGAGTTGGAGCTTGAGATAGCAAAAGTTGAGCTTGAGAGAGAACAAGTTGTTTTGAGAAGAGAGCATGAGAATGCTAGAGAACGAGAAGACATTAGGCATAAACAGTCTGAGTTTGATGTTGCAAAACATGTTAGAATGGTACCTATTTTTCAGGAGGGGGAGGGGATAGAGAAATATTTCCTTCACTTTGAAAAGGTCGCTGTCAGTTTGAGTTGGCCGCATGAAAAATGGTCACACTTGTTGCAATCTCAGTTAAAGGGTACAGCTCGAGATGCGTATTCAGCCTTATCAGTTGAAGATGCGGGTCGTTATGACGTTGTAAAAGCAGCAGTGTTGCTTGCTTATGAGCTTGTACCGGAGGCGTGCCGTCAACAATTTCGGAAAACGCGTAAAGATGAATCCGAAACTCATCTAGAATTTGCTAGGCGCAAAGAACAGTTGTTTGATAGATGGAGTTCGTCCCTCCATGCAGATAGCTTTGATAAGCTTAGGGAAATAATTCTTCTCGAAGAGTTTAAGCGTAGTGTGCATTCTGATGTTAGGTTGCATCTTGAAGAGCAGCAAATAGGAACGCTTAATGAAGCAGCAAAGCTTGCTGATGATTATGCGCTAACACACAAAATCACAAACAAAAAGACAGATGAAACAAACAAATCTGGAAAGTGGAACAAAAACAAAAACAAAAATGGTGCTTCGGCACATAACAAAAAAGAAGTCAAACCACAATCGAAAGATGAAGAGCAAGAAAAGAAATGCTATGCATGTCACAAGGTTGGGCATTTCAAAGCAAAGTGTCCGACACTTTAAAGGAAAATCAAGTGAATCAAGTAATGCACATCCAAATGCATTTGTAAAAAAATTGCAGAGTTCAGAGAGTATTATTGAACCAGTAAACTTCGAGAAAGTAAAAATGCAATATGAGCCATTTGTTTCTGTGGGATATGTCTCCTTGTCTGGAAGTGAAGAAGCAAGAACGGTAAAAGTGTTGCGTGATACTGGTGCTTCTCAGTCTTTGATTTTGGAGGGTGTGTTGCCTTTTGATGAGAGATCTTGTGTTGGAGCTAGTGTTCTGCTCAAAGGAATAGGAGATGGCCTTGTAAAAGCACCCCTTCATGAGGTAGACTTGAAATCAGACCTTGTTTCTGGTGTTGTGAGGATGGCTGTAAGACCATCACTTCCGATGGCAGATGTTTATATCATTCTAGGCTATGATCTTGCTGGTGACAAAGTTGTTTCATGTCCAGTGGTGAGTGCTATTCCGTGTGAGAGTAGTAAAACAGAGCAGTTGGTTGCTGAATTTCCTACTGTGTTTCCATCTTGTGCTATAACTCGTTCAATGGCAAAGAAAGTAGAGTCTGAATCGAAGTCTAGTGAGCTAGATGAGGTGAACTTGAGCGAGTCTTTCTTTTGTCGTTTGGTTGATGATGAATGTGAATCAAATGTGAATGAGGGTGCAGGAGAAACTAGAAATGAGGGAAAGCAAAGTGATAATGAACCAATGCCGATAAGTAAGAGTAAGTTGAGAGAGGAGCAACAGAAAGATCCTCAATTAGTATCCTTGTTTGAGAGAGCAGTCTCTGAGGAGGAGGCATTGACTGTGCCTGTATGCTATTATGAGAAATCAGGTGTGCTGATGAGAAAGTGGAGGCCGATAGATGTTCCTGCTGATGAAGTTTGGAATGAAGTCCATCAGATTGTAGTTCCTTCGAATTATAGGCTGGAAATACTTAGCCTTGCTCATGAAGCACCACTTGCAGGTCACTTGGGAGTCTACAAGACTCGAGAAAAAATCCTTTCTCATTTCTTTTGGCCAGGATTGCATAAGGATGTTGCAAACTATTGCAGAAGTTGTCATGCATGTCAGGTAGTAGGTAAACCGAACCAGAAAATACCAGTCGCGCCGTTAAAACCAGTGCTAGCGTTCGATGAACCGTTTGCAAGGATAATAATAGATTGCGTAGGTCCGCTTCCGAGGACAAAGGCGGGTAATGAATTCCTGTTTACCATTATGTGCGCAAGCACTAGGTATGTGGAAGCGATTCCACTTAGACGCATCACCGCAAACAATGTGAGCAAAGCACTGGTCAAGTTCTTCACGACTGTAGGATTACCACGTACCGTTCAGTCTGATCAAGGATCAAACTTTATGTCAAAGGTCTTTAAACAAGTGCTAGGGCAGTTAGGGATTGAACATGTAACTTCCAGTGCATACCATCCTGAATCGCAAGGAGCACTTGAAAGATGTAATCAGACACTCAAAAGCATGCTCAAAACGTATTGTTTGGAGACAGAGAAACAATGGGATGAAGGAATTCCACTGTTGTTATTTGCTTTGAGAGAATCTGTTCAGCTAGTGTATGGACATGAAGTCCGTGGACCCCTCAAGTTGTTGGGTGAAAGGTTGTTGTCAGAGGAAGAAGATGTAAGTCTGTTGGATTACGTATCGTCTTTCCGTGAGTGATTGAATCGTGCTTGTGAAGTTGCTAGAAAGAATTTGTCTGAGTCTCAGGAGAAAATGAAGTCTTGGTATGACAAGAAGTCCAAGGAGAGGAATTTCAAGGCAGGTGATGAAGTCTTGGTGTTGTTGCCGGTTGTTGGTAATGCATTGCAAGCTAGATTTTCTGGGCCGTACACAATTCTGAAGAAAGTTGGTGATGTTGACTATGTCGTCAAAACTCCAGATAGAAGAAAGAAAAAAATGTGTATGTCATGTGAACATGATAAAAGCTTATGTTCTAAGAGATGAAGAGAGAGCACAGCCAGTGTTGAGTGCTGTAGAATCTGAGTTGCATGATGAAAATGAAGAGATATGTAAGATTGAGAGAGATGAACCATGTGTGAAATTGAAAAATTCAGAGGTTCTAACACACATCAATGACAAACCAACCTACTTGTCTGAGAAGGAGAGGAGGGATGTGAAAGAGCTGTTGAATGAGTATCCACAGTTATTTGCAGATATCCCATCTCGTACAAATGTTGTTGAACATGATGTTGATGTGGGAGATATTGCCCCAATCAAACAGGCACCTTATCGTGCCAATCCAGTAAAAATGAAAAATCTAGAAAAAGAAATCGATTACATGCTGGAGAATGGCATTATCGAGCCAAGTAGCAGCGCATGGTCGTCGCCATATATCTTAGTTCCAAACCGGATAAGTCATATCGTTTCTGTACAGATTACAGAAAAGTCAATGCTAGTACAAAGACCGATTCCTTCCCGATACCGCGCGTAGAAGATTGTATTTACCGTATAGGCAAGGCGAAGTATGTGAGCAAATTCGATCTGCTGAAAGGCTATTGGCAGATTCCGTTGACTTAGAGAGCGCAAGAAATCTCTGCATTGCTACACCTCAAGGCCTATTCCATTACACTGTGATGCCTTTCGGCATGAAAAACGCGCCGGCTACATTCCAGAGACTTGTGAATAGTCTTATCTCTGGTCTGGGTGGTTCATGTATAAAGAATCAGAGAGTTGTTCAGGATGCCAAATTGACAGTCAACTTGGCAAAGAGTGAGTTTGGAGGTGCTACTGTTAGTTTCTTGGGTCACGATGTTGGTTCAGGTCATGTCCGACCACTCTCAGCGAAGGTTGATGCTATTCTGGCATTCCCGACTCCAACTTACCGGAAGAAGCTGATGCAATTCCTTGGCATGGCAGGCTACTGCACAGACGGTTCTGCCATAACTTCTCTGATGTCGTGGCTCCACTAACCAATCTACTACGCAAGGAGATGAAGTTCATCTGGTCCAGTGACTGTGAGAGTGCTTTTGACAAAGTGAAGGCACTCCTATCTACCAATCCTGTACTGGTGGCTCCAGATTTCAGTCAGCCGTTCACTTTGATGGTGGACGCTAGTGATGTGGGTGCTGGAGCTGTTCTTACGCAGAAGGACGAACAAGGAGCAGACAGGCCCATATCTTTCTTCTCGAGGAAGTTCTCAAGCAGTCAAAGAAACTATTCTACTGTGGAAAAAGAAACTTTAGCTTTGATCTTTGCCCTGCAACACTTTGAAGTGTATGTGAGTGGATCACAACATGCTGTTGACGTATGGACTGATCACAACCCTTTGACGTTTCTGAGTAAAATGAGAAACAAGAACCAAAGACTAACCAGATGGAGTCTACTGCTGCAGGAGTATAACCTAAACATAAGACATTTACCTGGAAAAGACAACGTCATCGCGGATACTTTATCACAAATATAAACTATCCTGTGAACTTTGACCTGTTTTTTACACCACGAATCTACATGAAATTTGGACTGTTGATATTGTGAAAACTGAAAATCAAGGAGAAATTTTGAAATTAAACTTCCTGCGAACTTTTGAAACTTACTTCATCATGTGAACTTAAAAGTGAATGCTAACTGGTTATTATCTTACATTATTGGATTCATCGAGATGGACTCTCTACCCTGAATTTGAAAGTGAACTGAACTTATGTTACCCTGTTTGTCAACTGAACTCTTATTTCCAGTGGATGTCAACTAAACTCATGTTTGTTTATCTTGGATGTCAAGTGACTCATCCAATATAATTCTTTGTGAACATTCAGCGATGAAGTTGAACTTTGCGAACTGAATCTATGAATCTATCGTGAACAATCATTGAACCCAACCGAAGTTGAACTCTGTGAAATGAAACCCATTTGGAAGAAGAAATAAGAAATCAAAACTTTGAACTTATGTCTTGACTGATTTCTGAGAATATTGAAAATTTGGACTCAAGTGAAGCGATGTTATCTTTTTTATATTGCTTTTCTTGTATAATATGTTTATTCATGTGAAATGTTTATAACAAACATACATGTATTTCTGAACATGTCATGCGTGTACCTTTTGGATTAATAAGTTGGTTTTACATGCGTGTGCTATCAATACATGTCTGTTTTACTCATTATTTTATGTTTGATATTATGGTTGTTTTTTTTGCAGAAACAAAATGCGAAATCGCAGCAGAAAGAGCGCGTGTATATAACTGCATTTTTGGTATGATGTTTTAATACCCTGTTTTTGGTAAAGCGCTTTATTTGCTGTAGTGATTGAATACATCTCAAAACTTGAAGTATCTGTCTTTGGAAAATTTATGCCAAATTGCATAGCTACAGCTATAGCATCTTCCACAATTCACAGTTCATAGCAACAATTGCGCCTGTTTGGTATGTTTTATATACTGATGTTAACAAGCAAGATTTCTATATGTTTCGAACATACTTATTGCACTTTCTCAAAATTTATAAGCATGTTTTTAAGGGAGGGAGTGTGACGGGTATGTATTTCTATGTATTGTAATGTCTGAAGATAAGACTAGGACAACGTGGACGATGGTCGACGGTCATGGATGTGCGAACGTGAATAAATTGTAAATAAGTTCAAAATAACCGAGGAAATGTGTTCTTTGTTGACTTCAGACGATTGCCTGATGATGCCTGATGATCTGGAGCAGATTTGGTAAAATTTACTAATCAAGGAACCGGTAATTTCGTCCATGTTGTAACAGCATTGCTTACGGAAACCTGTGTAGGGAGTACGGCTTCTCACACAAACAGGCTTCATGAGTCAATAGCGAGTGAATTTCGCACTCAATTAGCTTCCAGTTTTTAAACTTTCTCCAATTATTCTTGTGGCATTCGAGCACCGCACAGCTGCGACCTGAACTTCCCTGACAATTTCTCATTGCAAATATTAAAAGAAATCTGCATATGCAGTGTATTGGTCAAAATAGACAAAAAATCGAACGAATGTACATAACGCGCTATTGACTTGTGTACTATAAAAGTTGGAGCGCCCACCGCAGTATGTCGAACTGTGTCGAACAGTCTGCTGCCCTCTTGCGTTGTGAAATTGGTCTATACCATGTAATTCTTTAGTTCTGCAATTCATTTTCTGCAATGTTTTCTGCTAACTGTTAATTCTTGCAGTGGATTCTGCAACAGTTTTCCATAAGGCCTATCATATTATTTGTTTCTGCATTCCTTTCCTCTCCTCTTTTCTCCTATATCTTTGTTTCCCATATGATTCACTTTCTCTTTCTATATTTCCATAAATCCTTGTAATTTTCACCCTATTAAGTTTTACTTCTTTATATCATATCTCAGTCTTTAACACACACACACACACACACACACACACACACATACATATATATAAAACTATTTCCCTTCTGTTCGCTTTTTTTCTTGATCAGGTAACTCTTGATTTTCTACAATTTATCTTCTAGTTCTATTTCCATTAATGTTGTTAGATATTGCCAATGAATCTTTTTGATTTTTTCATTTCTACCCCTGCCTTTCATATTTCATCCCTATATTTTTCCTTTCATTCTTTGTTTCTGTAAGTCCACTGAGGAGTTCATAATTTCTCACAATTCATCTGCATACTCTTTCCATTCTTTCTTGTTTCTATCCACTGAAAGGCCTATCGTATTCCCTCGCAGTATTACACTTTCTCTAAAATTCCCTTTATCATGTTTATCCACCTAATATTCTTTATTCTCTAATATTCTTTCTTCCGTACTGTCAACCTTAATTCTTGTCTTCTTATTTTTCTATTGTTTAAAAAAATTTTCTTATATCTTTTAGTTAATTTTTCTCTTGCACACCCCCTTTATAGACGTAATTAGTTAAAAACAGTCGATATTTCAAATTGAATTTTTCCCAGCGTACACCATTGCGAAAAATCTGCTCAGCGAGCCGCGAGCCGAGTGTTTTCAAAGCGGGCCGCGACTCGAGCGCTTAGCATGCCTCGTAAAAACCGTTATTTTTATAAAGTCATTGCAATGATTTCTGAGGTCACAATATTTGCTTTAATTACAAAATTATTCCCTTTTTAGAGATACTCATTTCACACTAGTTACCACTCCCTTCTCCAAAACAAAACTATCTTCTTCTAGTAATAATTAGTTTGTATTCTTGCGTTAGCAATTCCTCGGTAAAGGAATGGATCAAAATTGCAGAGAAATAAAGGAGAGCGACTTAAAGGAGAAGTCTAGGCGATTTGTAAGCATGGATCATAAAAAGAAAAAAATCAGCAGCTAGAAAATGTCTTACTTTACACGACATACCCTAGGATTACCGAGTAATCAACATCTAACTTGTATAAACAGTGGTTCTAGTACTAGACCGAAGTGTTCTGTCTCTAACAGTCGTCGTTAGCCTCGTATTCTGGTAGGGTCGGCACACCTCCTTTATAGAGACAGAAGCGCCCCGAAGCGTTGTGCGTGCAATCTCATTGTGCTGGGCAGCACAACTAGAAAACGACCTCAAATCAGCGATTTTTCCCCTTTGTTCATGAATATAAAAATATCATTATACACTATAGAGTATTATAGCTTAGATCTACCGATTTCATGATTGATTCCTTTTAACTCTCCATTTTCAGGTAAATCCAGGGTTCTAACATTAGGTCCTCTCGGTTGAAAATTTTGCAACAGCCAACCTCTATCTCTGTTCGCCTCCGCGCTTTTCGCAGGGAGATCAGCGAATTCGCGACTCCTCGCATTTCAACCGGCCGTATTCAAACGATCGACCACGTACGTTTGGGCGTATACCACTGATCTGTACCACAGAAATAGAAGACTCTAATTCTGTGATCTGTACACTAACTGGATGGGCGGACGCACGCTGATTGGCTATTCGGAAATGAGGTCACCGCTGCGGAGCGGCCGCCATCTTGGGACCATCAAAAAGCCGTTGGCTGTGTATTAGCGTGCAAGATCTTTTATTCAAAGTGCTCATTAATACTTAGAATTTCGGCATTTTTAAAACCTGATTTTACTTTAGAAACTCTTATTTGGCTCCTGATGATATGTATGGCCTGATTCCTCACAAACCGTGATGAGAGCGATAGAAGAAAAAATGGAACGTCATTGCTTTCTGAGGGGGTATAGTCCCATACGTAATCTTTTGCGTTAGTTTTGGTGATCTGACTCGCTCTTTAAACCAGCCAAACTGTTACCATGATTGGAATGTGTGAATGATAATAATATGAGAAATACTGTTTGACCTCGTCAACAAACGTAGTGCTCCTATCAATTTCGAACACTGTCATTTACACTATTATGTACCATTTACGTTTTGTATATTTCAGTAGGGCCTACTTAATTTTCTTTTTTTAAATTTTCCACTTGGGTATAGGCCTATTTTATAGTGATTTCATGAAATGGTATGATTTTACAATCATTAGCAATCATATCATGCAGTGACCATTTTCAGCTCATGCTATACATACACATACGAATCGTTTCACATATAGCGGCTCACAACAATTCTTCACTGTAAAAAAATAGCCTATTGGGTAAAATTTTAACTATAGTGATTATCTATCCAACCAAATTTCATGAAGTTAGGCAAAATTGTTACCAAATGTGAGAAACATACCGCCCATTTGGGGTAAAAATGAACAGTAATTACTTTAGAATGGGCTAAATTTCCTTCAAATTGGATATAAAAAAGACATGCCCAAAGAAATGCCCAAAGTTGGTCGGATAGGCCTTCATAAGTACTCTCATGACAGATTTTTAACCAAATTTTTCAGAGTTTTGTTATCAAAAAAATTGATGGTGTGTTCGGAGAGAGCTAGATATAAGAGACATAGCAACCGAAAAATTAGAGAGAAATATATGAAAAGGGTGTTGGGTTTGAGAAAGAAAGGGAGGGCATCATGATCATTATACCGGTATAATTTTCATCATTATTATCATTATATCATTACTACTATTCATTATTATTTACTATTATTATCATCATGATCATCAACATTATCATTATCATCATCATTGCTATTATTACATTTCCACAAGACACATTATCAACCTATTGGAAGGCCGGTAGCCTATACATCATTACGAAAATATGGGCAGTGAAATAAACATAGGTGTGGAGAGGGATTGTCAGGCCTGTGGAGTTGATGAGTTCTTAAGCTGCGCGATTCTATACACTGTTCTGTATACAAGGAATGCATTACAAACCCATGCAACCCGCGGCTTGGTTTACAGCGTTGATGGTCCCAAGATGGCGGACGCCGCGGTGCGCTGGCTTCCGTCTGCGCGGCGTGACCGCCCATCCAGTTAGTGTGCATCAGTGGCATATACGTACGAACGATGATGTTTTTGTTGTTGTTGTTTCGTATTGGTCTATCGTTCGAATACTGTTGAAATGCGAGAGTCGCAAATTCGCTGATCTCCCTGCGAAAAGCGCGGAGGCGAACAGAGATAGAGGTTGGCTGAGCAGATTTTCAACCGAGAGGACCTAAGGTTAGGACCCTGGATTTACCTGAAAATGGAGAGTTAAAAGGAATCAATCATAAAATTGGTAAGCTATATACTCTACAGTGTATAGACCATTTTCACAACGCAAGAGGGCAGCAGACTGTTCGACACCGTTCGACATACTGCGGTGGGCGCTCCAACTTTTATAGTACACAAGTCAATAGCGCGTTATGTACATCCGTTCGATTTTTTGTCTATTTTGACCAGTATATGCAGATTTATTTTAATATTTGCAATGAGAAATTATCAGGGAAGTTCAGGTTGCAGCTGTGCGGTGCTAAAATGCCACAAGAATGAGAGAAAGTTTAAAAATTGGAAGCTAACTGAGGGCGAAATTCACTCGCTTTTGACTCATATGAAGCCTGTTTGTGTGAGAAGCCGTACTCCCTACACAGGTTTCCGTAAGCAGTGTGAAGGAATTCGTCGCCAGTGGGTAAAAACATCAACAGAAAGGACTTTGAAGTCAAGAAACATTATCATTATGTACTTTGGCGTAAAATTTACTGAGTGAAAACATGACTTTGTAAACAGGGCAAGGGCTCCCGTTTACTACGGCTTCTATGCTGCAATCGAACTTTTACTGACAAAACTAAGTTGAAAAACCATCGAAAGTACAAAAATACATCATAACTTCTTCCGTCAGATATGACCATTGTCTTACCTCATCTACCCGTGTATCCATGCTTTATTTTATTGATCTAGAATAAAGTAAATGGAACAATATCGGGGCATATCTCATATCTTACATTCATTTTGTACACAGAGCCAATCCCGGTCAGCAAGGGAAAATTGCTGATTTGAGTAGTTTTCTCGTTGTGCTGCCCAGCACAAGGAGATTGCACGCACAACGCTTCGGGGCGCTTCTGTCTCTGTAAAGGAGGAGTGCCGACCCTACCAGTATACGAGGCTAACGACGACTGTAAGAGATAGAACACTTCGGTCTGTTCTAGTACGAGCCCATTTTCATCCACAATACAGTTCGCACCCGGACCCAGTGACGTTCATGTAGCTGATGCACCGCAGGCAGGCGCGCGGCAGGCCAGGCGATGCAAGCGATATGCCTGTACGACATTCCGACTCGAAGTGGTCTTCGCACACTTTCTTTATCTTCGAAAATTTCTAAGTTTTGAAGTCGAATTTGTCCGTTTTAATATAATTAATCGGCATTATCGTGAAATAGGAAACCACCGTTCACTTTGTACAGCAGCGCTTAATTCAGTCACACGCATTGGTTTCCTATTTCCACCTCCATTCTCTTTGTACACAAGTGCGTGCGTCAAATGAACGAGTGGTTTCCTAAACCACGATATGGCCCATTAATCCATCAGGCACACCTCTCCCTGTCCGTCAGGGGATTTGGGATTGCAAAAAACTTCTCTTTGGAACAGAACTGGTATGATTTGTACACCCAAAAGCTAGACATATCGGCATTTTGCATAGAGAATGTGCAGAGAATAAGTGGCATGCGTAGTGCAACTGCATGGCTACGTCACACGATCAATGACCATATTTGGGTTTCGGTGGGAAATTCAATTACTCGGAGTAAAAAGCCAACACTTAATCGGTATTTGAAAATCACAGAAATCACTTTGATAAATGAAAGTAATATTGTTAGCGTGAATTTTAAGCTTTATAGTGTAATTTTAATGAAATCGTCTGGACTTTTCCTTTAACAGACAGGGGCCGCGCCAGGGTATTTTGATGGGGGGGGGGGGGGGGGGGGGCAAGATGACCCATAGATGAATTTATTGACCTTTTAAATGAGCAAATATAGGGGTAGTAGTTCAAGCCCCAGGCCTCTCTTTTCCCACCCTCTTCCTTCTTCTTCCTCCCCCCTTTTTTTTTCTTCTTTTCTCCTCTTTTTTTTTTTTTTTTGTAATTACTTGTAATCGTGGGGGGGGGGCATTCTCCCCTCTGCCCCCTGTAGCGCCGCCCCTGTTAACAGGTAACTTACAAGGCAAAGTATACTAAGTAATTGATGCTTTTTCCATTGACGAAGTACAAAGCAAACTGATACTGCTAGAATGAATAAGGCACTTAACATAAAAAATTAATACCTCGAATCATTTAACAGAAATCTCTCGATGCTGTTATACCGCCTTTCCTTACTGAACCTCCGGATACAAAATGGCAAGAAGAGTGCTATGTTTCATTACACTAATGGCCTTGAAAACATATTTGAAATTAGGCTAATTTGGTGCTATTCCGTATCAAAAGGCATGAAAATGAGGGGTATGGGATTTATTCCCGAGACTGCAGTGTGAGCTTCAGGTACGATTCCAGACATGCCTCTCACTCGGTCTACTGTATAATAGTAAATAATTAGACAACTCAAAATATTTGTAATCTGGTCGTTAACCTTTTTTTTTTTTTTTATATATATACAATTGCCCACACTGATTTCTGTCATCCAATAAACAACTTATTTTTAGTGTACTTATTTGCCAAAATCAGTCAAACCTATAATGACATTTTCCATCAAGTGTATTGTTTAAAGATTGATTAGACCAATCATGTGAATAAAAAAGTACTTATCAATCAGATTTTCATATGATCCACGAGCATTCATTTCTATTTTTATTTTTTTCATTTTTTTCAAAATTTTGTCTTCTAATCAAATGGCATGGCATGAAATAACCGCTGCTGTTCGCAATCATACAAGGACATGACGGTTCGGTGTAAAAATGTCAGAGGCAAAAATGTCAGAAAAAAATGTCAGAGGTAAAAATGTCAGAGGTAAAAATGTCAGAGGTAAAAAAAGTCAGAGGTAAAAATATCAGCGGTAAACATGTCAGAGGTTAAAAATGTCAGAGGTAAAAATTTCAGTGGTAAAAAATGTCAGCTCTGAAAATGCCGAAGTGAACATGTTACAGGTATGACGAATACTGAATTCGAAAAGTTTTGGTCGCTTTACATGCACTGTGAAACGTAATTATGACAACTGAATAAGTAAATTGCAACTTCTGCGTACTTGGGATGATGTTCATTATTTTCTTTGTGAAATTAATGGAAAATAAGTTAATATATAATTCAAGATATCAGTGAAATGACAGAATGGTAGATGGATATTCACGTCTGATGGTTTGCATATGCTAACAAAATAATTAAATAATTCTCTTTAAAAGTTGTAAATTCCGCAGCGTATCCGATGAGATACTATAAAAGGTCGAGAAATAAATTTTGATCGAATTAGTTCAATTTTGTTTGCTTCCTATGGCGTTCTTCCTTACGTATGAGGACAACAATATTCAGGCATTTGTTCACGTTCACCACGCTTGACTGGAGTTGGGCGGGGGGGGGGGGGGGATTTTATACGAAAAGGAATGAGCATATTAAAATCGCACACTCGTGTTTAATGTATGTGGTCAGCTCTAATGTTACAAGCCAAAGTTTTTCCCATCATTGTTTTTACATTGTTCATCCACATACAATTGTTACTGTAAATGTATCAAAGTCAGGGCCGCACGCAGAATTTTTTTTTCCGGGGGGGGGGGGAGGAGGAAGACGCCTGAAAATATTTCAAAGAAAACTCGAAAGCGAGGGAGAGAAGCGACCGAGCTGTTCACGAGGGCGCTTTTGCATTTTTAACAGTAAAATTGAAGGATTTGTTGCAGTTTTGGGTGGATTTTATGAAAATTTTCATTTTAAAAATGTGAGTTTTCAAAATTTCGGGGGGGGGGGTGGTTGGGGGCAACTGCCCCCTCCCTGCGTGCGGCCATGTTCAAAGTTGTGATATTTTGCGCAT
This sequence comes from Echinometra lucunter, assembly GCA_029962745.1. NCBI lineage: Eukaryota > Metazoa > Echinodermata > Echinoidea > Camarodonta > Echinometridae > Echinometra > Echinometra lucunter. The sequence goes on along the minus strand of JAPZVO010000221.1, from coordinate 5,386 downwards.
TATCCATACAAATAAATCTATATTTTATCTTTTGCCTGTACATCCTTTTCAGTCAATTCCCCTTATGAGTTGATTTAGCTTACATAAAGATTAGCCCCGGTGCACGCTACTCCATTGTGGACAAAATTAAAAATCACGTGCAATAAACTTTCGCATTATAACAAGTGAATATGCGGTTCCCAGTGCAGCCATAGGCCAATCTGTTCAACGAAAAGCTAAAAAAAAATTAAAAAAAAAAAAAATCCCCTAATTGGCCGCTTATGTACCAGTAGTTGGGTTTTTTTTTCTACATTATGTAGAAACCTTGTCTACTATATGAACGGTGGAAGTAAATAGGCAGATATCTCGCTTCATTTCTTTAATTCAATATCCGTATACATGTAACATGTTTACTTCAACAATTTCAAATCTTACATACCTCTGACATTTTTTCCTCTGACATTTTTACCTCTGACATTTTTTCCTCTGACATTTTTACCTCTGACATTTTTTCCTCTGACATTTTTACTTCTGACCTTTTTACCTGACACCGATATGACATGGTAGACATTATTATCATTTCCGCAAATGGATAGTGTCAGAGCCACACTCACACACTTTTTGTTTTTCCATATTTTTTTAAAATAAGATTTCATTCAAAATAAATCATTACATACAAATCAATATAAATAATACGGATCTTCACTTTGTTTTCAAAACACAATTTGATAAATCAAATATAAATTCACAAAGCAATGAGCAAGGAAGACGAATCATGGAATGAAATCACTCATATAGAAAATAAAAAACATAATCCCAAACCCCAGCCCCCACCCCCCGTGCCCAAAATAGTATGAAATTAAATGATCTTTCAAAATATGGCAATATTCCTTCTTTTCCTTTTCATATATTCCCTCAGTTATATACCTCATTCAAAATAATAAAGACCCAAAATAACTAGTTATAAATAAGTACAAATATAACTCCTCTTGACGCATTCATATTTTATCTCAGTTGATGAATTACACAAGAATTGAAAAATCAATGAGGAGAAAAAAAAAAGAGTGAAATCACTTTAGAAAAAAAAAAAACGTTTCAAAGTGTGGCAATTTTCTTCTATTTTCAATAATGTATCAAACTACTGTCATACATACGAATATGTGACATACATGTACCTCACAATTTACCAAAAGAGAAGAGAGTGGCATCATTCATATAGAGAAACGTAAAACTTGATGTGTGAAACCCTGCGTTCCCGCCCCCCCCCCCCCCTCCGCCACCTTTCTTCTATCTAATCCTCCTCCCCCACCACAGACATTCACAACCACACCCACAAGCACACCATCATACACAATATGCAACAGTATTCCACCCTCTCATTCACACGCGCACAACACTAGACACCCCATACCTGTTCACATTCACATCCTCATGCATTTTCAGTTCTTCCCATTTTCGCAGGTGTAAATGCAACTTGCCTACCTTTATTGCTAGGCTTTTTTCTTCCTCTATAAATTCGGCTATATATATATATTTTTAAATTTTCACACCGGAAGCTACATGGCCTTGGGCCCTCGATTTAAAAATCACGTATTTGATAAACAGCATGAGAGAATTTACACATTTATTTCTATTTGAATTACCAGGTAGTCCCGTGAATGTATTCCCCATTCCAAATCTCTTAAATCGACCAAGCCGAAGTGTTCAATACAGAATTGCCACAACTGTTTAACCTTCATGCAGTTAAGAAATATCTGTAAATAAGATTCTTTCTCTTCTTGGCAGAATGAACAGTAATTGTTCCTCACAAAACCAAATCTCAACAGATGTTCCTTGTATATAACTCCATGTAATAGTTTAAACTGAAATTCCCTTTGTTTTCTGATAAGGGTTGTGCTCCTTGCTTGGAGAAAAAGCGTACATAATTCTTTATTCGTAAAGTTAAACTTGCTGTAACCATCCTTTACTGTTAAATTATATGATCCACATAAATTGTTAATAAAACAGTTGTAAATAGTTCTAGATTTTACAACCTGAAAAGCTGAATCAATTTTTTGAAATTTCACCGAAAGAGTAGCATTCTTCCAACTTACTATTTGGTATGGCATGAGCTATGTCGATTATCTGGAGCAATATATTTACATTAAGCCTACGATTTTGAAAATAAGCCACGGGCTTCATTATGTCCATTATCAAAAATATGAATGACAGTGCGTATGCCTTTATCAAATAAATCACTATCAAAAGTCATTTTACCTCTTATGCATATACTATGATTATACTAAATATAACTGGATTCACTTTATCTTCAAAGAATCTATATTTCCTCATATCCTGCCAAGCATTTCTAAATGGTATTTTCAATGTTAATCAAGACGTGTCAAAGTCGCATAGAAACAGAATTCTCCCCCAACTGTTCTAAAACAAAAGTCAAAATACAGTTTCCATCCAGCATTCCTTTCTCCGTATAATAAAAATTTTAACCACATTAAACGTCGCGTTTTAACGAACAATTTAAAGTTCATCATTTTCAACCCTCCACATGCTCCATGCGAGTAGTGCTGATACATTATACATGTATTCCTCTTTATGCGATCTTTACCTAGATTTTTTCCCCCTCAATTTCATCAGCTATGTTTCTAGACGGTTGAGCCAAGAGCTGGTTTTCAAAACATTTAATTTCCTTTTCTAATTTTTCTATATCAATTTATTTAAGTTTTGCCCTTTTCTTTGTATAACTAACAATAAACTCTCTCATTTTAAGGAAATCCCACAGTACTAGTTTATCCACTATTTTGGGAATCCACTCTTCTTTTAATTCAACTAAATCATCTTTTAAAGTACTCACAAATTCTTGATCTGCACACAAACTATTATTGAATTTCCAGTAGGATTTCCCAAAATGGGGAGTGTATACAGAATTCCGTAATTGCAACAAAACACCAGAGTGATTTGGTGTAATAGATGTCAAAATATCACAGTTTTTAACATAATTTTGTAAAGCGGATGAGCCAAAACAATAGTCTAACGGCTTTGAACAGCCGGCCACTTTTGTCTAAATGTGAATTGTTTCTTATCTTCTAAATCAAATCTAACGAGAAAGTCTTCAAACTTCTCATTAAATCTATTTTTTGAAAAGCTCCTTGGCCCCATATAATCCAAATCTCGCCCATTATTGTATTAACATCTTCTCTCAAAAGAAGTATTTCTTCCGGATTATAAAGCTTTAAAATACAGTTGTCTAGTTCTTCTAAAAATTCAAGTTGGATCTTTTTCTTTATCTCTTGTGGGAAAATAACAATTAACTAAAATTAACTTGCTTCGTTGAAATCCTAACACACACACACCCTCACCCTCACGCACACACATATAAAGAAGACATAATCTTCGGCAAAGCACTTCGCCCGACCAAAAACCTTTCCCCCGATTATATCAGTTTATACTGCAATATTTCACATGACAGTATAGAGTGTCACATTCCTCCCCTAAATACCGAACAATTCAGTTGTGATGTTGAGCAACAATAAACATATACTGGAAAATTTTGTTCATTCTACGCAAAACAATATAGTAAAAAAAAAAAAGTTCCCTTTCTTACGCTTGATCGGTTTGCTACATCAAGAGATTAATTCAACAATACAGCAATCTATTAATCAATGCCCCAATGCATCAGGTTGGGGCACACGGATTTTTGCCGGCAGCAATGGACTCCCTTAGCATGCAGCAAGAAATTAATTACAGGTGATAGTTTTGCACAACGATGTGCATTCTTTATCAAAACGTGCTTTAATAGCAAAGTTTCAACATGCCCAAATTGATACTTTCTTACTCAGTCGCTATGCGATCTTGCATTATAGATGCATATTACCTAGGCTGCAAAAAATGGTTTTCAAGCTTTCTGGAGTCTGTTGCTTTCTCTTAATCCTGCTGCTAACCAGGATGTCAATTTTTGCTGAACATGGTTTTTTTTTCTCTGTCATGGTTGGGCTTTTTTTTTTCGAGCAAGATCGTCAACCCATGGCAAAACTGTGTCCTTACGACTATAAAGACGGGACGTCTTATTTTACGAATAAGGAAAATTATAACCGTGATGCATGGGAAATTCCCTTTACCAAATTTCATTCCCAGTCCGCCCCTTCATACAGCAACACAAATACATAGGTACGTACAAAAGAAACGAATCCAATGAGCATATTCTGCTGAATATCATAGACAAACCGGGTATCACACCCTTACAGTTACAGTTGTTTTCTATTATTATTAGCTTTTCTGCAAGCATTTTCCTTAACCGAATGAGTATTGTTATAACCAGAATTGGACATAACTTTGAGGCTTATTGAAATTCCGGAAGAATAGGTATGTTAAACATCTTCGTAAATGAAATGCATTATTGGATAGGTGATACAGATCAACTTATCAACCTGCTGATGAAATCCTCGAATTTTCCACTGGAATAAATAAGCCTGATTTCCTTGTAAAGAAGAGGGAGCATTTCATGTTTATATGGGCCTGCATGCATGACAAAGAAAGCATTTCGGTTCCAGATGTGGAGAAGCATTACTCGTGAATCGCTGCTATACGAAAATTCAGCGCTGTTGAAAAATAGTACTGGCAAAAAACTCGGATTGACTTGATAAAAAAAAGACCCTGACATTTTATCATTTAAAACGTTAACTCGCCAAGGCTACGTCAGAAAACTAATTTCCTACCGAGGTCAGCAATATATATGAAAAATGGCAATAATATACCTATGACTTAATATCGTCCCAAGCAACAATATATTATATCTTTAAAAGTGTCGATATACCGACACCTTTTTATGATAAAAAACACAAATTTTCATTCTCAAACGTGTTATTAGTAAGTTCACTTTAGATTACAATACATAAATTACACGAACATAATATGAGCTAAAGGGGATCGAAAAAGAATAATTCCAGACGGTTGTACAAGAATAAGCGAAATTAATATGAAATAACACTAACCTTAGATTTATTCCTAGATAAAACTGAAGAAGATGAAGCAATGTAGACGTTTTAGTATATACTTTATCCACAACTACATGCGGAGCTTCTAAATCAATTCAATATCAAAGTGGTAGACCAATTAGGAAAACGAAAGATAAGTAAAGTTTGAAAATCTGCCAGTCGATGAAGGTTTCATTTTTACTTTCCAATTGTATTGTTTATGGTTAAAGTGACCAATCACCAGAAAAATATTATAGATTTTTATTCCTTTTCAGCAACTTATTCTGGAATATTTTCTTTTAATTTGGTGTGACACAGTGTCCTTCAATTTATCCAACTGAAAAATTTACAAAAGAAACGATACTTTTCTAAATCTAAAAAACTGTGTGCAGTCCCATATATCTATGTGTTTGTATGGCTCGAATTCTGCTAGAAGAAGA
>JAPZVO010002209.1:0-10429 GCA_029962745.1 Echinometra lucunter | reverse complement strand
GGATTGCTCTTAGTCCACTCCTGATTTCTTGTCATTGATATTGTACACAAACCCCTCTCAGGCACACTAAGGAAAAATAGGTAGGGAGCCATGTTGAATAACTGATTTGTTTAATGAATAGATAAAGGAATAAATGAATGAATGAATGAATGAATGAATGAATGAATGAATGAATGAAAGTGGGGGAGGGGGATTCTTGTCATTGATATTGTATACACACCCCTCTCAGGCACACTAAGAAAGAATAGGTAAGAAGCCATGTGGAATAACTGATTTGATTAATGAATAGATGAAGGAATAAACGAATGAATGAATGAAGGTGGGGGAGGGGGATGAAGAGGATAAGAAAGCAAATTGACAGAAGCTATAACTTGTTTTGAACTATAGATGGCAGCAAACCACCCAAACAGACATGGCTGGCAATCACTCCAACCATCCCAGGCTACCTCTGTGATCATTTTTGCTTGCTTACTTTCTAATCTCATTACATGGTGGAAGACTTTCCCTAATGCCAAGCTGAGCCACGGTTTTCATGCTTCTTTTGGCATTTACCTCAGCACTCGAATGGAGATGGGTGTAAACATTTCACTCTCACTCGGTTGTTCTTATGCTCAAAATCTCTTTTCATTCTTTCTCTCCCCCTCTCTTTTGCTGTTTTTTCTCTCCCTCTAACTCTCTCTATTTGTCTCTTCTCATTTTCTCTCTTCTACCTCCTTTCTCTCTGTCTATCCCCATCTCTCTTTCTCTCTCTCTGTATGTCTCTTGCCCCCTCATTTTCTCTCCCTACCCCTCCCCAATCTTCTCTCTCTCTCTCTCTCTCTCTCTCTTCCCTTGCAACTAAAAGTACCATGGAAGTAGACATTTTAATTTTTGCATTTTTGTATTTGCGTTCCGGACGTGTTCTTTTGCACAACGACATACAAAAAAGATAAAACGCCTATTAACCCATTCGTGACAGGAATTATTTAAAGCCTAATTTGATTAGCTTTTATTCTTCAAATTGGCAACACCATCATTCTCATTTTATTGCTACATTTTTCTTATAAAACGTCATGTATCTGAAATGAATATAAATTGACAGAAATTATGATGAGAAGTCAAAAAGTTGCCACTTTGCAGGGGAAAACAGTGATTTTAAACTTTCTATCACATTGCCAATTTAAGGATTTTAATGCTTATTTTCCTTTAAAAATTTTCAGCATCAAACAACAAATATTGACGCAACCAAAATGGGGACAGTATGTGTAGAATTTTTTTGCTCTTTCTAATCATGTATTTGGTATGATTTTTAGGGCTTTGCATCAAAAGATATTAGATCAAACCACATAATGTGGACCTCTGTCACGAATGGGTTAAAGCACACTGTGGGACTACGAAATGCGGGATGTTCGATGTACACCAAAAGCTGCCGGCTGGGAGTGGGAGAAATTCACTGATTATGTTTATAATGTGAACGGGGGATGCACTGTATTACAAATTGTATGAACAGGGTATTCATTAAGGGGGAGAGCATGGGATCTGTGATGTTGAAATAAGCACAGGTGTGGGACTAAGGAATGTGACAGGTACACTGAAATCTACAAGCCATAAAACGGTAGCAATATGCTAGGTGTGACTTCAACTGGACAAGCTGCAATTTCTAAATGGATTTTTTTAAAGGGGCAAATCACTGCTGGTCATTTTAGAAAAGAATGAGACAAATATCAAATTATTTTTTACCCTTTCCGCGTGGATATTGTTACAGCTTAGATATTCAATCAGATCTTTAATGTATATGCTGCAGGATAAAATAAATCATGAGATGAGAGAATTTTTATCAAACTGGATAAGATCTTTACTCGACTAGAAGGCAAATAAGATATTTATGAATTCATGCCAGGAACGATCGATAGTTCATTTTATATTATTCTAAATTCAGACCAGGAAGCATGCTTATTTGAAATAAAAAATGATTTATGAATTACATTGATACTGAGTATTTTCAGATATAAAGCTACTTTAATTTTGAATTTTAACTATTTCATGAATACATAGTACAAGAAGAAGAATTACTTTCATATGAAAAAAAAATATATCAAGGAACGGTCTTATTTTAAACTGCTTTGCTAGAATTAAACAGACTGGGAGTATATAAGCTACATGTACATGATGTACTGCGGACACTACGTAGCTCTTCTCTTGTTAAGTGAGTTAATCATATACCACACCTGACGAAAACTGAATTTTAGAGTGCTTGGAATCGTACGATGCTCAAAACCTCTCCTGCGTAATTTACATTTGACCTGCTAGGATGAAATTTCATTCTTAAAAGTTCTATTTACAATTTTCACACCTCTCTCCCTACTACGTGCCTAATTAACATTTACAGCTCTCTCTCTCTCTCTCTCTCTCTCTCTCTCTCTCTCTCCTCTCTCTCTCTCTCTCTCTCTCTCTCTTTCTAGCCCTTTGCTGACAGTGGACAGTCACTTTCTCCCTCCCTTTCATTCAAATATTCTTGGTGTCCTCTTTTAGCCTCTCTTTATATATTACTCTTCTTCTTGTCTTGTTTTCTGTCTGATATTCTCTTTCCTCTCATATCTGTCACTCATCTGTTTTGAATACTATTTTTTCCTCACTTTTTTTCCTGTACTGAAATTATTAGTAAAGACTGCTGAAGGGTGAAAAGAAAAACAGTTTTCACCGGTATATTGTCTTCATGTATATTCTTCTCTTAAAGACATTGGTTAACATTGTTATGATTTTTTTAAATCTCATTTTGTTACTTGAAAATTGGATAAACATTAGGGTTATAGTGTAAAAATACCAGTCTGAAAGTTTCAGAGTATAATATCCACGGGAAATATTTTTAAATATTAGAAATGTGAACCAATGTTTGAAAAATATACGAGGGTCGGTTGCACAGACCAAACGTAAGGAGTGCGCATGCGCACATGATTTAACGGACTGCACTGTGTGTATTGACGTATCACGCGGCGGAAGGCAGGTAACGGTATTTTTTAATTCGTGCAAACAGTCCTCTTAGTTCATTGTCTCTCGAGACGAAAGCGAATAAAATCGCGGTTTGCGTCTAACTTACAGCTTTTCATTCCAAATTATGGTTGGTTTCAGGGTTTTTGAGTACAAATACAAGTACTCATACACATGTTTCATCTTAGTTTGAGAATTTTTTAATTCAACTACTCAAAAGTTAGCCAATGCCTTTAATAGTAAGCATTTTGAGACAGAATGTTTCTGCTACATGAGCTATCACCATATTCAGGATATAAACATTTTTTGTGTCTTTTGTAGCATGTGTTTGTGTGCAAGGTCAAAAGAGTTTTCATGCTGTGTACACACATGCACTTCTCTTTTGGCAATATATAGTAAGGTTTTTTGTTCAGAAAATAAGTAACTACTTCCCTTAAATTTTTGTTGTAGAGTTTGCACGAATGAGAGTTGGAAATTCAGAAATAAACAATTTACCTTTTTTTTTTTTTTTTTTATTTTGCACTCTTTAAACAAAAAAATATCCAGGGGTTAGAATGACCTCAAAAATTCAGATTTTTGGAGTTGAGTGGTTTTGAATATACATGTAAAGGTCTTGTTATCTTTCGAAAGGTTAGATTAGAGAACATGCTGTACAGTTATCCTGGCTGAATTCTTGGAAACCTGGAGGAAACTACAATGCTTTTAAACCCGTAGACTACTGAATTCTCCATTCCCTGTAGACTTAGTTCAGGGACCGTCCAGTTCCCAGAGCCAAGAGGTTAAATCATCTCTGCCTGGGAATCAAAGGCATGGTACATTTATACCTACATGTAAAGCTCGGTGTAATACATTGTAGGTACAGGACAGAAAGTCCTCTTCAAACAAATTTGGAAAAAAGACACCTAAAAAAATGGGTATGTTCCCCTACACCTGAAAAAATAGCAATTTTTTTTGCATATCTAGTAGAAAAGTGTGAAGAGAAAAAAAAAAGATATAAAGAAGAAGACCATTATTTCTTGCCTTGCTAGAGCTAGGATGCTACTCTTGGGTGTTGACCACCATCGTTGCAGTGGATCACAGGTGAACTATATGAATAAATCATGACAAGCTTCCTCTCTCTATCTCTAGGTCACTTTGCATGGTCAATGGCCTCTGATATGCAGGGCTACAGCACTTTGACCATGTTCCCATTGCTGAAAGTTTTCACAAAATCAAACGTAATCTTGCAAATATTAATGTTTTTGCTGTAATACTACTCAACCTTTCTACTTTCATTAAGACAATCAATTAACTGCTTTGATATTGCTGTAGATAAGCAGAGGAATTAAATCATTTACTCATCTTTCTATCTCTCTTTATTTCAATTCATCTTCAGTCTCTCCATCTGCGTTCTCCTCCTATTTCACCATTTCCCTCTATCTTCTGTTTATTCTCTTATTTCTTAACCTTCCTCTCTTTCCCAATCGCTTAATCTTGTACTCTTTCCTCTCTCTCTCTCTCCCTGTTTTTAATTTTATTTCTATCTCCACTATCTCGGGGTCGTCATTTTCTCCTATCTTTCCACCTCTCTCTTTGCTGTTTTATTCTCTTCTATTTTATCTCTCCCTCTTTTTCCTCTATTCTCTTACTCCACTCTCTCTCCCCTCTCCAGTTTTAGTTTATTCTCTTATTTCTATCTTTCTCTCTTTCTCTCTCTTCCATCTTGACTTCTCTTTCACATCTCCCTTCAAATGTCAATGTCAGGGAGCACTTGATTGATATGTGACATTTAGCTAGGACCTGTTGCTGTGATGTTCATGACAATTTGCACTTCCTATTGGCATTTCAAATCTCTTTTTGATCACTCTGTTTTGCTGATAAATATTTTTCATCATTATTATTGGCTTTTTATTCTGTAAAATAGATTGTCTCTCTGCTCTGTCTCCTCTTTTTCATCTACTTTCATGTAGTTTTTCTTATGTCTTGGATCCTCCTCCTGTCTTCCATTTTATGTGTTGCCCAGTTTTGTTATTGTGTTGTTTCTGGTTTTATCATTCCCACTCCCCTATTCCTGTTGTCTTTCTTTAAAATTCTAGTTTAATATTTTGTGGCATTTTTTAAAATAAGTTTTCATTATATAATCATCCTGTTGTTAACCCATTGGCTACTGAATTCTTTCTGCCTCATAGGCTTGATACAGGGGCCACACAGTTCCAACAGTCAGTGGGCTAATTGATACTGCATTCCTTTCATTCTCCTTACATAAGCATCTCTCTATATTTTTCCTGAGATTATATCCTCTTCTGGTGGATTTATCAGCTCACTTGTCCACTAATTTCTCTTTTTTCTCTTGGTTCTTACCCCCCCCCTTCCCATTTTTTCCCATCTTTCCCCCTTCCTACCCCCGTCCCCTAGAAGGGGAAAAAAATAAGATTTCCTGTATGGGGGCTATTTTTCTTACTATCTGTTCATTCCAAATGACATTTTGAATTGAACCCTATGGCAATTTACGGGGGCTGTTTTGCAACCTACAAGGGCTATTTTTTTACATTTGGGGGCAAATCGCCCCTAGCCCTCGTATATTTTTTTCACTTTCCCCTAACCGCTTCCCTCCTTCCCTCTCCAACCCTGTTCTTTCCTGCATCCCTGTGACTCCCTTTCCTATTCTCTGTTTTCTCCTCCTTTCCTTCTCCTTTCCCACCCCACCGCAACATCCCTTTTCCCTTATCCCCCATCCCCTCTCTGAGCTTCTTCTCTCTCTATCTCTATCTGCCTCTGTTCTCCTCTTCTGTCTCTGCCTCTGTCTCTGCTCTGCCTCTGTCTCTGTCTCTCTGTCTTCTTTCTCTGGCTCTGTCTATGTCTTCCTCTCTGGCTAAATAGGACATGTATCATTTAGATTGTGATGCATGGAAGCAGAGATGCGAGTGCATCATTTTACAGGTCAAACTGTCAAGAGATCATCTACTTCCATACTGTGGCAAATAATTCTTGCATTAATCAGATGGTTAGGGAAATGGCAAGGGAGGATGAGAGAGAAAAATGGAGGGATGATAGAGATTGAGAGGGGAAGAGAGAGAGAGATGAGAGATATAAAAAAAGAGAGAGGGGGGAGAGATCTTTATTAGATATGAACTCATTTCCTTATCTGCATCCAAATAGTTGTACTTTAATCATTTACTGGGAGGGAAAAAATTGACTGTATGGGAATTGTTTGATTACAGTTAGATTATTCTGTACTAAACAAGGCAAATAAATAATCTTATACTCATCTTTTCACCTTTTTTTTTAAGATACCCCCCCCCCCCCTTCAAAATGATGGAACAGTCCTTACTACCCCATACTTGCACACCTGAGAAGATATACCCTCTTTCATTCAGAAATATATATATATATATATATTAGAGAGAGAGAGAAAGGAAGGAATGGACCATTTTTTTTTTCTCCATCTTATTCACTTGTAAGAGGATTTACATGGCACATTACCTCTGTTGGCCCCATACTTGTCCACCTGAACTAGATTCAGAATTTTAAAATGTCCCTTTGATTTAAATATGGAGGGATGAGAGAGGGAGAGAGAGAGAGCAGGGGGGGGGGGGGAGAAAGGGACTGTTTTTTTTTCAGTTTTGTGAAAGGATTTTACGCTTCTTTATACATTACACTTCTTTATACCATTTACCTTTATTGGCCCCATACTCACACACCAGAGCAAGATTCTGAATTTCATAGGTGTCCTGTAAGTTCATTCAGAAAATAGAGAGAGAGAGAAAGATAGAGAGAACGAAAAAGGCCTCCTTTTCTGTCTTATTCACTCGATGTAAAAGGGTTGCATACTTGACCTGGTCCTTGGGTGCGACATGCATTCGTTTCAAAATGACCTGAAAACAGAACGCAAAGGTAAACTCTCGGAATGAAAGAGAAATGCAATATGCAGTATATTTTTTTTCTTTCTTCTTAGAAGCTGCTTAAGGGCAAGTGTACATTGTAATCAACATCACCTTATATGTTGTTTACATACATATTGGTGTATCTTTCTCTGCAATTTGATAAGTCGAGAATTTATACAGACTAAAAAATTATTTCTTTAATTTATCTGATGTGATATATATATTTAGATTTTGATTGTTCACTTTCACCTAGTAAAATGTTCATGAAAATATAGAAAAAGTAGACTGAAAAAGAAAAGTTTTTGGTTTTAATTGTTCATTCTTCTTTAAAGTCTAATTTTTGGTTTTTGTTTTATCTCTTGTTAATACTCCTATTTTTATTATTCAGAGGGGATTGGGTCTTGGTTTGATAAACTTTTTTTTTTCTTCTCCTTATATTTTACATTCCTCCTTTTAATCATTCATGTGATACTACAATATGGCCTTGCCTTAGATGTACCTCTGCTCAACCCAAACATCACATCAGCATTTCCAAGTATGCTATCTTTCTAACTGACCTAACGACCAGTTGTAGCTGCCGTGCAGAGTGCAACTATCTCGTTTATTACTAGACTATATTCTAAATTTCGTTGACATTTCGACTTCAAACTCAGACAATTTGCTTGATCAAATGCTAAATATAGCAGATACTTGAGCGGTTCTTGATGACCCCCCTACAGTTCCTTATATATGTTTTGTGTTATCGAGCCTGCCTAGATTGGTTAACAAATGTTGTTTGCAAACCTACTTCACTGAATGACATTTTATTATATAAACTCTTCACTCACCCTGTTATATGTAGGGGGACATGCATGTTCATTGAACATCAAATCATTCTTTTTCCTTTTCTCTTCCAGATTTCAATAGAAACTCTGTCCCCTGGAGATTTTCCAAGACCTTTTTGCCATATTTCAGCCTCACTGGGGCTTTTTTTTGTTTACTTTCCTTGGAAAAATGCATTTTAACGTTAAGTTGCTGTCTTCTCTTTCCCTCTTTTTCTGCTTTGATTCCATCGTTCTTCCTAACCCTGTTTTTCTCTTCACTTTTTTTTTCTTGTCACTTACAGCAGAAACCCTCTGGTCCACCCTGTAAATATTTCCCCATAGGCCCCTGTGTTAAAAATGAATTTGATAAATTCATGAAAAAAAAGTGTTTAAAATGACACCATGAAACTTTTGCTTTAAGAGTTCATACAATTATTCTTTAAGTGCTGAAAATAGAAGGGGGTTTTCAGCAATTTTTTTGCGGTAGAGGGGCTGATCCAGACTAACAAAAACTTGGTCAAAGCTCCAGTAGTGTAAGGCTTTGTTTGCCACACTAATAAAGTCCCCTTAGAATCCACCTGGACCAAGTGCTGTCTCCTCATGGGACGATCTAAAACGTAATTATCCCTCTCTATGCACATATGAAACACAGTGTTCACTATGTATCTCTGATTTTATATGAATATTTTTTCAACTATGATGTCATCTTTGGTACGGGTTGAGGAATCTCTGAAAATTGCGGATCTATTTACAGTTGTGTGGCCTCTTGAGTTTCATGTATTCTTTTTTAAGGATAAGGAAAAACAACATGACGGCCTGCAGTAAACGCTCGTAAATAAACCAGCAATTTCTCTATCTGCACAGTGAATGCTTGAGGTTTTCCAATGTGATTCAACTATGTGCACACGTTATTGCAATCCCTAAACTCTGTGGATTTCACAAGTCAGTACGAATGGTGAGGAGATATTGTAAATGTTGTCATCGCAAGGTTTACACCTAAGAATGACCCTTTAAAAAATGTTTGTCTCCAGGTTCCGCCTCAAATTCTTCCTCCCCTTCTTCCTCCCTTCTCCTCCAATATCTTTGTATCTCTGCCACTGTTCTGTATCTGTCACCATCTATTCAAGCTTGTTATACTATCTCTCTTCTCTTCTCAACCTTCTTTCTTTCTTTCGCTTTAAACCCTTCTCATGCCATTGTTTGCTTGCTCTTCTCCTTTCGTTCTTTCTTTCCCTTCCATTCCCTCTTTCTCACACTCTTCTTTCATTCCTTTCTTTCTCATTTTGTTTCTCTTCTGTTCTCTCTCACTATCTCACACTTTCCTTCTCTCACTTTCTTTCACTTCTGTTCTCCCTCTCACTATCTCACACTTTCTTTCTCTCACTTTCTTTCACTTCTATTCTCTCTCTCACTATCTCACACTTTCTTTCTCTCACTTTCTTTCACTTCTGTTCTCTCTCTCTCACTCTCTTTCTCTTTTGAACTCTCCCTCTCTTTCACACTTTCAGTTCTGTTCTCTCTCACTCTTTCTCTCTCTCTATTCCTTCTCTTTCTCTCTCTCTCCCATCTCTTTCTCTTATTTCTGTTCTCTCTCACTTTCTTTCTCTCAATCTCAGACATATCACCTTACTATTGCTTTGACCCTCTCTATCTTTTATCCCTGCCCCAAAAGTTTAGATCAGATTCTGAAGTGTTGATTTCACATACTGTATTCCTGAAATCAACACTTCCCTGGTGTGCATTTTGCCAGGATGCATTTGTATTTTTTTTTTTCAAAGGGGGATATAAAAAAAAAAGATTGAAGACACAGAGTTACAATGAAAATGGCTGTGAAAATGTCAAATGTTCATTTTAGTTTTGTTATTTCATGTCTGCAGCCTGAGGTTAGGGTAAGGGTATGTTTCAAGGGCTAAAACATTCCTAATGTGTTTGCCGCAAACTGTTTTCCTTTTTTCTTGTGTCAAAAAAGAAAATTGGACCTAGAAATGCATCACATCTTGAGACCACAATGGTTGTTATTGATATCATCTGTCAGCATTTAAAACTTTTTAAATGTCAGAATTGATGGGAAAGGGGAAAAAAAATCATGTCTCTCTACAAAATTCAATTCAATTCAGTTCAATTGCCACTGGATACATACTTTGTGGGTCAGTGAAAACCCTTGATAGATTTGTATGTACACCTGTTATGAAAATTTGTTCTTTTCATGATTTAGAGCTGTCTAAATTAGGGATAAACTACTGTATTCTAATTATTTTCTCTCTGAATTTATGTTATTCATATTGCAGTTTAAGTAACAAGGCTTTTAAAAATCTGCCATATTTTTGTATGGTCATGGACTTTTTTCTAAAAAAATGATCAGACAGGGAAGATATAGAGAGAGAGAGAGAGTTAGAACAAAAATAGTTGCATTGACTAATTTGGAAAAAAAGATAGGAAAGGAAGTAGGAAATAGTAAGAATTTACAATAATTTGGGGTAGGAATTTCTCATGTACTTCTCAACCACAAGTAATCCCTTCTATCTCTAATACCATAGTCCTCAATCACCATGCAACCTATTGGAGTTACAAGATGTGGATCAATGAATCCCATTTTCCTCGCCCAGTATATTATCCCCTGTCTGAGGGGAGTGAAACCATTCATCAATTTGTTACTTGTTTACAGAGAAACCCTTTTTCATTCCTTGCCGCTAAATGGACGGCTTGTTTGCTTTGCTTAATGGGTCGTTGATTAGCAGCCCCCCCCCCCCTCCTTCTATTCAGTTTGTAAAGGTCAGGTCACTTGGTTTGTATTGT
>JAPZVO010002208.1:0-10436 GCA_029962745.1 Echinometra lucunter | reverse complement strand
GTCACATTAACGATGATGATGATGATGATAGATATTATTATTATCATAGGCATAATAATGATAATACATTACCTATTATTATTATCATTATTATTATTATTATTTTGTTATTATTATTATTATTATTATTATTATTATTATTATTATTATTATTATTATTACTGTAATTATTATTATTATTATTGTTGTTGTTGTTATTGTTGTTATAATGATAATGTACATGTTACCCCCCCCCCCACCTTGTGAGGGAATATCACTGAAATGTATTTTGCATAAAATCATAGTTGGTTTGTTCCTTTGTCAAGACTACATTATACCATGTTCTATACCACCTAATTTTAAAAGCCATGGTAGCACATCGTGGTTTGCAAAATATATAATCACGAGGCCTGACTTATCATAAATTGCTAAATTGCATGACTCTAACCTATCGTTTTTATAACAAAACACCCATAATAAATTATAACTGGTCCTATAAAGACTGTAACTTATCGGAGTAATATAGATTCATATATGAATATTAGGGGGAAAATAAATTCAGAGAGTTTCAAATCGACACTGCATTTTGTGATTGAAACTTTGATCGTAATTGACAATTGGGAACATCGGTTAGGTTCTCCCTTTTTTTCTAAACACCGTAATATTATTCACCAGTCCTCAACGTCGATCAAAGTTTAAAAGACTCCGATACGATGTGAAACGCCTGTGTCGTAATAGTGGTGAATAGGCTCTTCATGGCATTCATCCATACACCTGTGATCAGGGAGGAGCGAACGATTAAGTCTTATTATTGTCTCGTTTTATCTCATTCAATGAAGGCCGTCATCAGCACTAGTGGACAACGTCAGTCGAAGATAAAAGACGGCGTTACCGCGGGATGAGACGCCGCAAACTTAATCCCTTATAAAAAGATATCCATTGCCGGATTACACCAATCTAACTGGCCAATGAAGAGGATCTGTTTTACATAACTATAGAATGTTCTTAAATCTTCGGCCAATGTCAAAGAAGTTGCTTGTAAATGGGCACCTTCTTGTAATCCGATTGGCTAACTTACTTGACCAAATGGAAAGTGCGTTCGTGGAGGCAGAATGCTTCTCAGAGGCTGCTTTCTGTACACAGTTATCAATAACCACTCGCTAATCGCTTCTTCGTCTAACAACACCTACAAACAAGATACTGTAATTACCAAGCAACGCTCTTCAGTTTGCAACCGAAATGGTAGATTCCACCACGATAACTCAAGTTTCACCGAGGAGCGTTTCTACCATACGCCCTCGTCGTCGACGTCCCACCGTTTTCACTGAGTTCCAGCTAGGGATTCTGGAAACGGCGTTCAACAGCACACCAGTATCCTGATATCATTACAAGAGAACAACTGGCTTCAAGTCTACATCTTGGAGAAGACAGAATAATGGTACAAACCATTTCAAATAACTGAAATAAGATAAATCCAAATCCAAACCATTTTAAATAGCTGAAATAATGGAAATCCGTTGTAATGTTCTATCTAGCAAATATCAATGAAACAATAGAATTTAGAAACTATTTTGATGAAAACAGTAGTAAAAAGCAGCCCTCTCCTTTTCTGACTCTGTCATGTCTGTGCTTAATTTCTTAGTCATATATTTTAAAGAATGAATACTGAGTGTTATGGTGATGACCTAACCGTATTAAGATCTTGATCTTTTTCAGGTCTGCATGTACAGGCCTTTAGTTCCCTCATCAAAAAAAAACCAAACATTAATGAGCATGATGTTAAAAATAAAAACACTGAAATGTCGATATTACATTATAGCTTTAAAAAAAAAAAACTTAATTCGATTTTCTCTCCTTTCTTTTTGTTCATATTTTAGATCTGGTTTCAGAACCATCGTTCGCGTCTCGGTCGAGCCTCTCTTGCGCCAAGTTATGCTCACCAACCCGCCATCAAGAAAGACGACATCGACCATCCTCCCTTTCCGGCATCCCAAGCCGGAGAACTCTCCGTCATCAACGGTAAGCGGAAGACACCGTGCGACAGCGTTGAGCTCAACCAGACGACACCACCCAGCAAGAAGATGAACACGGATTCTTCCACATTCTCTGTTGACTTTCTCTCTCGAAGCAGTAGATCGACCAAGACTTCATCGAGTCAGCACTCCTTCTATGGTGACATCCTCCAGCTCCAACACATCACATCACGGGACTCGACAAAGGGCGCCACCAGTCCACTGATGTCAGTCGACTTTCTCTCTCGTAGCAGCCGTTCTCCTTCTCCCTCTATATCTAGGTATAACGCAGAGCATCTTTACCGCACATCGTCTTCATTCTACACATCGATGAGTCATCATCCGTACGTCTTCTACGTCAACCTCTAGGCATTGTCTTCATGGACTTGCAAACTTTATGATGGCAAGGCCATTCCTCGCCCCGTTACTTCTGACAGTGAATTATAAGATTGTTTCCAGTGTCATACATTAGTTATCTTATGTTCAACCAAATATATGTTTTAAAGGATTCATCGATTTCTATTTTGTTATTTTGGATTTTTTCTTTCTTTTAATTGTTCTAAGTTTGCTTTTCTTAAGTGTGGAGATTGCGTTCGTTCTGTAAAGTTGGCAAAGTCTGTTTTTATTTATATATTTATTTACTGATAGTGAGAGTTTTTGATTGAGAGAGGATGTGATTTTTAAGAGTTGAAGCATGATCGAAAGAATTTATTTAAGAACCGGAGATTCATGAAAGAGTTTTTTAAAAAATACCTTAGAAAAGTTTTTTGCATGCACAAGCCTTTTTTTCTATTCCTGTACTGTTTCTTCTCTCTCTCTCTCTCTCTCTCTCTCTCTCTCTCCCTATCTATCCCTCTCTCTCTCTCCCCATGTTCCCCTCCCTCTCTCCCTCTTTCTTTCTTTTCTTTGTCTCCCACTTTCCATTATCTTCCCCTCTCTCTCTTTTTTTCTATCTTTTCCTCTTCGTCTCCCACGCTCCCACATCTTTCCCTCTTCTGTCTGTCTTTATTTATTCATTGCTTTCTTTCTTTCTTTCTCGTCTTCTTCGTCCCATGATCCCCTTATTTGTAAACCCTTTCCCTCATCTCTCCCTCTCTTTTTCCCTCTTCGTCTCCTCTCTCTCTCTCTCTCTCTCTCTCTCTCTCTCTCTACTCTCTTTAAGGAATGATCGTTCCTTGTACTTCAGATAGTGTACGCGCTATGGTACTTTTTGTTTTTAGCGCTTCTAAACATTCTAAACATGCTAAATGTTCATTATTATTATAAGCGTTTAAAACAGCACTCTGGATCTATTATAATAATTGGTCTTATTTTTTCTCTCTCTCTTTCTCTCTCTTTCTCTCCCCCTCCCTCTCACTACCATCCACTTATTCCTCATGATTATTCTTCATATATTTCTTTTCGAGATGAAAATTCACTAACTTGTATTTCTTCCTCTTTGTTAATCATTTTTTTCTTGGCATTATTTAATACACTTGTTTTCTCCCTTTCACTTTTCTTGATATATTTCTCCTTTTTCACATTCGGTCAATCTGTGTACCTCTCTTTCATTACGCTCCTCTCATTCTTAATTTGTATTCCTATACCATGTATACTTTCTTACATATTGTATTCAATTCAGTTCAGTCCAATTCATATTTAATTCCAAAAGAAAGAGAAACAATGGCATTACAGGACTATTATGTAGAAAATATGAAAAAATATTTGTACGTAATCATTTTTTTCTTGATAAGTATACAAGTAGTCTGTAAACATTAAAAGAAATTATTATCTCTATTCCCCAAACTCTGTTGCACGTTTACGAATAAAATGACAACGAAATAAACAAACATGAGAGCATACATGAATACACACGCACAACAATATATAACTTTACTGATTACCACCAAAACTGCTTCCTAAAGATTTCAGAAAATCAAATATGCATGATGGTATCACAGATCAAATTTATTGGGGTAGTCATGTATGTAAAAACTTTGTGTTTATGTCAGTTATTTGCTTTAAACTTGTTAGGATAAAACAATATAAAACAGTCCCTTTATTTGAAAATTTAAAGAAGTGTCTTCCGATTTACATGATCATTACTGGCAAAAATGAAAAAAAAAAATATCTAAATCTTACTGATACAGATGCATATGGCCACATCTTTCCAAAGCTTGAAAATATTACTGAAAATTAAGAGCAACATCACGTCGAAACGATTATTTGGAGAAGTGTTATTAGATTTAAATGAATCTTACATCATTCAATTTTACAACTTTACAAGTTACTGCTGATAAGTTATCAATAACTAAGATGTCCTTCTTTCAGACACTTAGTTCTTCTGTTTAGAAATTTCACTTACGTTAACATGGTTAAGATATTTCAGATAAAAAAACCAAACATAGCGAGGTGTGCTATTTACAAAGAAACGGATAAGAGCGAACCGCAAAAGACCACTGAAATAGTACAATGTTATAATGTTCAAATTTCTTAAGAATATCGATGTAAAAGCAACTTGCACTGTATTTCAGATATTATGGACATGCTAATTCAACCTTTTTAAAACCAGTTTAATCAGTTACGAAATTTTCAGAGACAAACACGAGTATAATCTTTGATTCGCTAGACTATATACAACCAATGACAAGAAAACGAAAACTTGGAGGGGGGAGCTAGCCCGTGCCCCCACCTAGATTATCTAATGCAACTGTTGGTGCAAACAGGTCGTATGAACAATTAAAATAAGGAAAAATTTAAGCATTATTTATCATCAATTTCTTTCTCGCAAATGAATCCATGTTTTTTGGAGCAATGAATATCCCGCCAGGTGTAGTCTCTTTTCCCAATAATTCGAAAACAGTCCCCTTTATTATTGAAAGAATTATGCCGTCAAAGACCAATTGTAAAAATGATGTTCAAATTGCTTAAGCATATCGATGTAAAAGCTACTTGCACTTATTTCAGAAATTATGAGCATGCAAATTCAACCTGATCATTGATTCGCTAGACTATATACAACCAATGACAAGAAAATGAGAACCTGTTTTTTTTTTTTTTTTTTTTTTGGGGGGGGGGTTATACCCCGTGCCTACCCCCCCCCCCCCCCGCTTCGATTATCTAATGCAACTATGTTGGTGTAAAAAGTAGTAGGAGCAATTCAAATAAGGAATAAAACTCAAACCTCATCAATTTTTTTCTCGCAAATGTATCTTAATTTCACGGAGCACCTCTGATCCAGCCATCTGTAGTTGCCATTTGATTTAATTCGAAAACAATCCTCTCCTTTTTGGAATGAATTATTGCTAGTATTGTCATATGTAAGACTTGATCCGTCCAACCACCTGGCGTCTGCACGAGATTGGCCTCTTAGTCCGATCCAGTAGTCCACACCTGAGCCCAGGGCCTGTATGAAGTCCTGCTCCTCTTCAGTCTCGATGTAGACCAGGTGGGAGTCCCATTCGGAACAAAATGAAAGAGCAGAGGCATGATTCAACTCAGATGCACTAAAGTAATAGCACGACCCGCCATTCCGAACTTCCAGCGGAGAAGAACAAGCTAAACAGATCAAACAAAATTGAATCAATCAGTTTCAAGGAAGATAACAAAACGATTATGGGTAGAAAGTGAAATGTTGAAAGAAAAAGATCATAGTAAACTATGATTATAAATGAGTAATAGATGCTACACTATTCACATACTGAACCTATTTTACAAAGTGTTATTTCTGGGAAACTTTTTTTTTTCATTTGAACAATACCCAGAGAGAGAGAGAGAGAGAGAGAGAGAGAGAGAGAGAGAGAGAGAGAGAGAGAGAGAGAGAGAGAGAGAGAGGGTGTGATGGGTGATCGAATCGCGTTCAATATCACCCTTGTTTTTGTTCTATCATGATATAAAATTGCTCTCTCTTCCTAAAATTGAATTAATATTGTAAATATGTATTGTTATGAGAAATATAGACAACTGTTGGTATTTAGCAGTCCACTGTTTCTCTATTGGGGGATGATTCAAAATGTAAAAAAAAATCATGTTATTATAGGTCTATAGATGTCTATTATTTCTGCTGTTTCTTCTTGCTGAAATCAAGTATAGCTAAAAAGTAACGTATCAGAACATTACGAAAGTATTATTATTATCTTGATGAGGAATGGTAGTATTTATAAATTTCCCTCTCATGTATTGGAAAAAGTATCATTATGAGAAACGCAATGTTTAATTATCCCATACATAAGTATACTGTTATTTCGGCTAATTCATGGTGCTATGAAAATAAGCAATGATATTATTCATTTATTTCACTCTCCCCCTGCTAAAATCGAGAGTGTACATATTATTATGACAACATGCAGTAACCTATTATCAGATTATCATTACCATCATTTATTTTCCCTGAAGGGGGGGGGGAGGGGGTTATTAAATGTTTGTTTGTTTACTTTTCTCCTAAACTTGTGCGTATTGTTATTTGTAAATCCTTTCATCATGTTCATGAATCAATAAACCATTAGTATCTAGCAACTCCCTGTAGTTTTAGTGATGTTATTTTTATTTTAAAGAATGTAATTACACACTGTTACATGTATTCATTGTTTCCCTCTTTCTCTCCTCTTGCTCAAACTGAATATAATTATAAGATGATGTATATATTACGATAACAGAATTAAAAACGATCCCGCATGCTTAAAGCGGAATGATGGGAATTTGAATGGAATTAATTGTAATATTGCGTAGTCTATGTGGCTCTGCCCACTGTATTAATAATCGAATGCATCATGTTATTTCCATGGTTCTATATTACTTACCAGTCTTGGTGGTCCTGGCTTCTTTTGATGTCGTTGTCTCTGGTTGTCCCGACATCGTGGTCGTAGGACTCGTCACAGGCTCGGTCGTCGCTTCCCTAGACGATGTTTCTGGGGACTCTGAAATAAAAATTCGACACATCGTGTAATGACGCCAGTGAATGATCATAGTGTGTCTTTACGAAGAAACGGTGGCGTATCTCAACCGGGGAGGGGGGCACCAAAACATCTGAGCCGTTGGCGATCAAGTAGTAAAATCATTTTCCCGACCTCTAATTCGCGTGGGAGGGGAGGGGGAGGGGGCGCGACAACTATTTGTTCCTTTTCGTCATAATTATGTAAATTATGATTTTGATTTACTTTAAAAAAGAAGCAAATTCTAGGCCTGGTGATACCATCTAAAAGATGAAAAGCGGCCCATAAGTATGATTAACATACATTATCACAATTTACAAATTTTTTTTATTGATTTACTGATGATACATGTAACTAAGACAACAAATATGTATTAACTCCGGACTTGAAACAATCCATATTAGGAAGATGAGGAAACACAGTTGGTGGGAGAGAGTTCCACAGCCTTGCTGTTCTTGGGATGTAGGAAGTAAGATGTAGCTGGGTGTTGGACTTCGGAATATTGACGGCATAGGGATGACTGTTTGCAGAAGATAGGGTTAGACGCACACTTGTTATTCCAGCAGGCAGTATTTGAGCTATCTTGATGGATGGTTCCATGAAGAAATGGCGGTAAAAAGGGCAAAGAGATGCAACTTTCCTCCTGTTTTTAGTAATTATATTTGCATTGTATAAAATCAGTACTATCAATTGACTTGCTAGTACTTCGGAATATTGAAGTTTTAAAGGGGAATCACTGGAATTTGAATGAAATTGATTGTAATATTGCGTAGTCTATGTGGCTCTACCCATTATATTAACAATCGAATGCATCATTTATTTCCATGTTTCTATATTGCTTACCAGTCTTGGTGGTCCTGGTTTCTTTTGATGTCGTTGTCTCTGGTTGTCCCGACATCATGGTCGTAGGACTCGTCACAGGCTCGGTCGTCGCTTCCCTAGACGATGTTTGTGGGGACTCTGAAATAAAAATTCAACACATCGATAATGACGCTAGTGAATGATCATATGTGTCTGTACGAAGAAACGGTGGCGTATCTGGACGGGGGGGGGGGGGGGGGGGGGGTGGACAAAAACATCTGACCGAAAGGTGATCCAGCAGTAAAATCACTTTTCAAACCTCTAATTTGCTTGGGAGGGGAGAGGAGTGCGACAGCTATTTGTTCCTCCTCGTCATAATATGTGATTTACTATTAGTAATTTTATATTAGTAATTTTATTCATGACAGTGTGATTAAAATAAGTAAGTAAATAAGTAAGGCGAGTGAGCAAGGCATGTGAACAAAAACTTTGGCCTCCTTTATTTTGAATAAAAAGTTTAAACACCGACTCATCCCGTTTAATCCAATGATTTGCATCTTTGCTGATGTTTCACATTAATTTGATTTCAATGCAAGATAAGAATGAGATAAATCCACTCTTTGGTAAGTTAAATTCTCGTAGATTCTTTTATCTTTTAAACTGGACTTCAAAACTGATATCTTTTGAAATACTTTTTGAGATGCCAGCCATAAGTCATGAAGTTGTGACAGAGATTTCATTTTCCTTTACCTTTAAAACATTAATTGAATAGTCAATTACAGTTTTTGGAAAAGTGAATTACAGTTTTTTCTTTCGTGGCTAAAAACTTATCGAAGCGGGGGGGGGGGGGGGGGGGGAGGAGGTGGGGTGGCGAAGTGCTTCCCTTTGTCCCCCTGCAAATACGCCACTGGTCCACTGCAAATGAATGAGATGGACGATTGGGACCTCTACGAGATGAGTAGGCCTAAAATAAAGAATATTGAATTCCTATTTCAAAGATTTATTGGAACAACTTCAGATTTCAAAGATCATTTCGACAAGTTTTTCAGTTTTGCTGTACTTTTCATTCCTCGTATAGAAACCGATATATTTTTCCGACTGCTGAAATATCAGTAAGCATAAGTGGCTAGATCATAACTTGTCATCGACCTAATTACGTCATTCAAAATTACTGTTGCTTACCGGAGGTGGTGCTCTCTTGCGATGTCGTTGTTTCTGATTGTTCGGAAATCGTGGTCGTAGGGCTCGTCATGGGCTTAGTCGTTGCTTCAGTAGTTGATTCGGTAGAACCTGTAAAGAATCAAACAAATAACATGACCATGATGACCAAAAGGAGTTTCGAAAAATCAGTTTCACCCTATAACTAATAGAATCATCTTCCGAGTACAGTAATATCTGGTGGGCAAACACACAATGAGGAATAAAACGACGGAAATGGGAAGGGGAGGAGAGGTGGATGGGAAGCGGAGGGGAGAGGAGAGAGAGGTGGAGGGGAGAGAAGGGGAGGGGAAGGGGTGAGGAAGGGGAGGGAAAGGATACAGGGAAGGGGAAGGAAAGGGAGAGAAAGGAGGAGGTAACGATGAAGGGGAGGGCAGGGGAAAGGGCAGGGGATAATGATTATTAATCTATGTCAACATTCAATTATTTGCGGCACTTCTCCCTAACAAACAAATAAAACAAACAAACAAAAACACAACGTAAGAAAGCAAACTTACAAACAAACAAAAAGCAAGACATATTTTTCAAATATTATTTTTTTGAAGTTTCTGTTTTTTACCAGACGCGGTGGCGTCTTGGGATGACGTTTCTGATTTTTCCGATATTGTGGTCGTAGGGCTCGTCTTCGGCCCGGTGGTTGCTTCCGTAGTCGCTGATTTGGTCGACTCTGTAAAGAATCAAACAAACGACATTATCAAACAAACCGTTCGAATGTTAAATTTGTAAAGGCATTAATAATACTCTGTTCTGACTAGGTAACCATGGTAACGGCGTACACACAACAATAATGAATACAATAATTACATAATATTTTATTACAGGAAGGGGAAAGGAGGTGAAAGGGAGGGGAAAGGAAAAGTGAAGGAAATCTATGGTAGAAAAATATGAAATAGAAGGGGAACAAATTATACTTTTTTAAAGATCATAATCTTTTTCAGCAT
The DNA here is from genome assembly GCA_029962745.1 of Echinometra lucunter. Taxonomy (NCBI): domain Eukaryota; kingdom Metazoa; phylum Echinodermata; class Echinoidea; order Camarodonta; family Echinometridae; genus Echinometra; species Echinometra lucunter. The sequence goes on along the minus strand of JAPZVO010002208.1, from coordinate 575 downwards.
ATATCAATTATTTTTACCATACTTCTCCTCCTGAATCTAGGCACGTTTGAATATTGATTCCTATTATTCTTCATAAGAGGCTTATAGTGAAATTATGATCGACTTCGATGAATTCATTTTAGTCGTAGTCAGGGGCGTAGATAGCGGGGGGGGGGGGGGGGATGGGGGATGTTTCCCCCACATTTTGAAGTGGTCTCATATGTGTGTACACATAAATATGTACCAATGGGTCAATCCTCCCCCCCCCCCCCCAGGTATGAGGACCTGTCTACGCTAATCATGCTAATGGTCGTAGTCGTACGGCTCGTTTTTGCATTGGTCGTCGCTTGAGTAGTCGTAATTCGGTTGGACACTTCAGAGAATCAAACAAACAACATGATCCAAGAACTGTCAAAAAATCCATTTCGGGACTATAACAATACCTAGACCCAATAGAATCACATTCTAAGGTCATACGCCATGTACAAACATTGCAAAGACCACGTTGACGTATACCTTACAGGAAGGGGAAGAGAAGGAGGGAAGGAAAGGTTACGAGAGGGGAGGGAAAGGAGAGGGTAAGGGAAGGGAGGGGA